>JAGXCT010036638.1:109700-194595 GCA_022495035.1 Philopotamus ludificatus | reverse complement strand
TACATCATGCTGATAGATGCGTGATAAATATATATAGAATATAAATAGAATGCGTTAAATAAATAAATACACCCTGATTGACCCCTTTTCAATAGACATTTCAATAGAAAATTGGTACATTTAATTTGTGTATTCGATTTGCAAAAGGGTGTATTTGAATTGCAAAAGGGTGTATTCGATTTGCAAAAGGGTGTATTTGACATAAAAAACCTGTAGTACCCAGATAGTAGGGTAATAGTAGGCGAAAACCTATGAATTCTTTATGACACTGGCGGAATGCAAGTGTGAGACACTCATTCCCCCTGCATCTTTAGAATCTTCCATCGATCCCTCATAGTTAAATAAATAAATAATATGTTTTTAAGTATGAGAAAGTTAAAGAATACAGTTTTTAGTTTTCATCGCGATCGTCATATTCAACAAAAGACTCAATACGTTGCAGAAGAATTTCTTCCATAAATTTCCTTCTCTATTATTAATTACTATTATCCGGTGATTATTTCTTGTCCAGCTTTTTACTACAGAAAATTGTATTAAAATACCAATGGCGGATGGTGACTTTTTGGAGTCCGATGCTAAATAAATTTCAGAGGATTCTAGTAAGATATAATTGGTGATTGAGGGGAGGGAAATATTCTTAGTAACAAGCACAAATATCAATCCACATCTTATTCACAATATATTCTTGGTGGCATTCATTTTTTAATCCGTCTTCTATGTCAACACTATAATGATTGTATTTAATTATTTTCTTTCTTCCTTCATCTATATTTAAAAAAAAAAAGTGCACTACAGTCAATGACAATGTTCTTAAACTTTTCTTCGTCTACTTAGTTCTGATATTAAAAAATCTAACAATACATTTACTGCAGAAACGCGAAATTTATCTTGTCCTACAAGTGAAGGTGAAACAAAAGCTCATAAAAGAGAAAACGAAACCAAATTCTATAATGTAAGATCTTGGGACCTCTTTGGGGCCCCCAGTGATTGGGGGCCTGATGCTCCAGCATTCTAAGCATCCCTATAAATCCGCCGCTCTGGAATTCCATTTATATGAAAATTAATTAATTTAACACATTTTGTGTCTAATAGTTTTTAAAACAAAAAAATACAATTAAAAAAGTCTGAAATTCATCAACGAGTCGAAATTTGCTATCGAAGATATTAAGTTTAGTTTAATATTATAAACTTATTAGTCATATATGATTATTGATTTATTAACTTAAATTTATATTAGGCTTCTTTGTTCAGAATTATTATTTAATAATAAAGTCAGCCCTCCTATAACGTAAAAATCGGAACCATTTTATAGAAGCCAAGACATTTATGCAAATTTTGAGAAGAGGGCTTTTTAATTGATCATTTTCTCATCAAACATATTTGAAATGACCTTGTTCAATGTCAATGCTACGTATTTTATATACGGCAACGTATTATACTACATATTTTATAATCAATACGTATTTTAAAATACTGATATATCAGCTCTAGAGTATTAAAAAAGCCAATTCTTTACTAGGTTTTCCATTCATTTTTCCATCAATAAAATATAGATTGACTGCATTTATACGAATTTTAAGTATCAGATACGATTGGATAGGAATGCTATAAATAAAAAGATTAATAATGCATAGCTTAATTATATCGACCCGGTCGTATTGAGTTGATAGAAAAGGTTTATTTAATTTCCTGATAAAAACAGCAGTTACACGTTTTCTTGCAAATGAAATCGAACATGAACCGGCTAACTGCTTTTACGTGGTTCTGTCCGATTTCGCAAGACGGTGTTTATTAACCTAGCCGTGTCAATGGGCTCTATTTGGGACCTCAAGTTTTGTATTTTTCTCGAATAACTCTTTCAATATAAATCGAATATGTCCCAAACTGTTTGTAATTGACTCAAAAAGTCTGAAGAATAAATATAAATAATGTTTTGTATCGCTCCGTACCGGCTGCGAGCGAGAAAAAATATACGGTAATTTAGTTTAGTTAAAAAAACCCAAAACTTTGACCAAATTATGAAGCATATCATGAATAACTATTTTTATTCTTAGAAAAATCCATTTTTTATAACGTTTTAATATCTTAACTTGTTTATCTTAAAATGTTTGGGGTCTATTTTCATACAAAATATACCCATCGGCCAGATTTGCTCGTTTTGAGCCGCCGTGATCGGTTAATTTCGTTACATTTAAACGGCAGATGACGAATCGCCCCAGGAATGTTAACTGCAGCCTCTATACAATGTTTTTTTCGCGCAAACGCATATTTATCTACGCGAATTTGACTATCAATACGCCAGTCATCATTAGCGAACAGAATGGAGATTCCCAATCCGCCGGCAATTAACCACCGGGGGGTGAGGCGGTTTCAGCCTTTCAGTCGCTCCATTTCGCTCGCACTAATAATATTAATGATAATCGATATCGGCATGTGAGGTGAGATTTTGTTTGCAAAAAAAAACATAATTGACTCGGCATAATAGAGAATTAGAAAAAATAGGAGCACTCTTAATAGCGTTAAGGAAATATTTGAAATTGCTGCTACCGTCGATGGATACGCTTTTTGCGGTGGCGGCCAAAAAAATAGGGTCTCTATAGATCTTCTCATTATTTAATTATGATGAAATCAGCAACAGTTTATAAATGGCACACGGTGCTATACAATGCGAATGCAAAATATTTCTAATTATTAATCTTATTATCGAATAACAGTAATAGAGGTGTTTAAATAATTGAAAAAAATGCGGAAAAAAAATAAAAACAACAATATTGTTTTACAATGGCACGGGTGAGATGTTTTTTATCGCTGCGTAGCGGATATGAGCGAGAAAAATCATCGCGCATATGCAAGTCTGAGCGAGAAAAAATATCGTGTGCCAGTCGAGAAATAACATGACCCGATCCGGGAACGGGTCTCAGTCGCGGCATTTTAAGTTTTCTACTATTATATATCATTAATAGCTATTTTTATACAGATAATATTCTTTTTTTTTTAAATGTCAAGGTATTGTCGAAAAAATCAATTCTTGACATGAAATTTTTGGGGTCTATTTTCATACATTCATTTCATACAAAATATACCCCATAGGCTACCGGCGTTAGTTTCGCGCCATCATGATGGATCGGTTAATCAAAAAATTATATTAAAAAAATATTTTAAAATAAAACCCAATTTTACAGATTATTCTTTCCAGGTGTTGTGTAAAAAATAAAGATTTGATCAAAAAATATATGGAATTATTCTATGAGCCATTTTTTTTGGAAAGAACGACACTGTTATGAAGCCTTTGTCTCCGTATTCGCCTAAATTAAATATTTAACATTTCTAAGAAAATTAACATTTTTCTTTATTGATTATAAAAAATTAACTTTTATATTTTCTTAAACATTTTATAAATCGCAAATGAAACAAAAATAATAAATTTCCATTTATTACTTTAGTACAGGTCTAGGCAAACTTTTTAACTGGAAGGCCACACCAAGTATTTACAAAGATAAGATAAAACTAAGGCGGGCCGCAAATAAAAGACCTTTTTCTATAAAACTATAATTATTATTATCATCAACAAAAAAAAAAATTCTCTTTTAAAACGTAGAAAAAAATAAAATAAAACTATAGGTTTTGCGGGGCGTGTGTGGCCCGCGGGTCGTAGTTTGGCCAGACCTGCTTTAGTAATTTTATTGCACACAAATCGATGGTATAAAATATTAAAGAAGATTCCGAATGAGTCATTTAGAAGAAAATGAATTATTTTTATGTAAAGATGTTTAATAGTGACCTATATATTTATTTTAAAGAAAATTTCTTTCATTTAAATAATTCATCACTCTCTATGGAAAGTGTTGCTGGAGTTTTTATTATTAGAAAGAGTTTCTAATAATTATCTCCTAAAATTGACATTAGTAAATAATAAAGGTATAATAATGTAGTTTAACCGGGGTTTCCCAACAGGGTCTACGTGGACCCCCTGGGGGTCTATGAAAGTTTGAAAAGGGTCTATAGTGTTGTACCCCTGGATTAAGAATTTTTAGCGTTTTTAAAATAACATGTTGCAACATTTAATTGCCAACATTTGCCAGATAATCTTCATTCTATTTCGCATTTGTGTATTAAAGCAATAAAGACAATTAAAGGTAATCTTTGCTAAAAAGAATTAGCTTTAAGCTAAAGCTCGCCTTTTGGTTCAATTAATCCCGAACCATATAATAATTTCTTTATACGGAAATTTGTTGTCGATAGTCAATTGTTTGCAACGTTTTATTGAAATCTTTAATTCTTTAATTGAGTTAAAATTTATTAAAAAACTGAAGAATTTTCACCTAAAACTTTAGTACAATTCCTAATAAATATATTCATCACTGCTCTAAATTAAAGAAATGTAAAGAAGAAAATTATTTAGTTAAAAGGGATTTATGTAAGAAAAAGGTTGGGAACCCCTAAAGTATGGGTTAACCCAGGGATGAGTAACCTTTTTTCACAACGGACCGGCTACAAATTTAAAGTGTAGTGTTGTGCAGCTACATTTAAAATGTTCAGAAACACTGAATGATGAACTCAAAGTATACCTTTATTAGCAAAATAAACCTAGTATAAAAGCAATACAGAAATAAAACACTCATTAACCGATCCGTCAAGGCGGCTTGAAACTATCCGCGTAGTCCAATGGGGTATATTTATAATGGAAAAACGACCCCAGATATTTCAAGTCAAGATATTGTTGATAAATAGATGAAAAATAAAAATATTTATTCTTGATGTGCTTCTAAATTTCGTCGATGTTTTACATCCGACGACGTCCCGTCGCAAACTGAGAACACGCCGTCGGTATATGTTCCAATCGCACTTTGCACATCATACCTAATGCAAGCAATAAAAAACATCGCATCCGTGGCTACAGAGGCGAATATTGTTGTTTTTATTTTTTTTTCGCAATTACAGACAATAAATAAGAATATATATTTATAATATTTATTCTTCAATCTTTTTTAAATAAATACAAAGAAATTGTAATATTTATGGTTAATATTAAAAGAGTAAATAATAAGTAATACGAAAAAATTCAAAAACTTGGGATCCAAATAGACCCAAATAGGCCCGGCTAGGTTAATAGAAATATTATTCAAAAAAAACGGCGAAAGGTATATGTGGAAAAAGATTATGATTATGATTAGGGTACAATGAGACTGCGGAACACTTAAGGAGTTTAGGCCGATGGGGTATATTTTGTATGAAAAAAGAGCCCAAGCATTTCAAGTCAAGATATTGATGAATTCTTTGCCTTCGTCCCACTTTGACACGTGTGCGATTTCGCTCGCACTTGCACAAGCGCGTATATTTTCTCGCTCGCACCCGGTACGAAGCGAATAGATACACATATTGTTGTTTTTAGACGAATACAAAGAGTTTGTGACATGTAGGTTTTATATTAAACGAGTTATTCGAGGAAAATCCCAAACTTGGGGTCCTAAATAGACCCCATCGGCACGGCCAGGTTAAATTTATTTTTTTTCATAAAATTTTCAATTTTCGATCAAAACCGCATAAATCGAGAGTCGAGCGATTATACTAATTTCATTGTTTGTGCTGTATAATTGTGCTTATGCATAATTTAATTTTAATTACAGAGACGCGATCGCCCCTATCGCCGGCTTGCGCGGCCAGCGTAGGGTTTTCGTCGGCGTCCAGGTGTCGGTCGGTGCCATCAGCCATCATGAATGTTAACTCGATGGCCCTTATAAATAAATATGAGCGACAAAATGTTCGACACGAAAAGATAAAATTGCCCGTCTTTTTACAACAAATCGATACCGGCGGGTTCAACGAACTGATAATATTCACCAGCTCTTTGTCAACCACCAGGCGACAATGACAATTAGCCAATGTTTCGTAACGCAACGACAATTGCCGGTCGCATGGGCATGAGGCCGAATTTTTACCATAATTTCGTCGTTCAAGTGAAGCCGTATGTTGAAAACTTAACACAAGATGTACTTTCATATTCAAACGATGGCATTCCATCTTTGGCCGCACTCTGGCCAAATTCCGTATATTTTAGCATTTATATTGTTTTATTAAAATGCAATGTTTTAATGATCATATCTAGGATTTAATTCTAAATATATACTAATAATGTTTTCAAGGCTTGTTTTTTAATTCTACTCCTAGTAAAAAACTGAACGAAGTCACTAAGATAATTTCAAAATTAAGTCAGTGTCATGACTTGTAGGTAACATACATATTATTACGATGATGTAAGTTAACCGCGACTGAGCTTAAGTTTGTACTCGGATAGATTAATCCTCCGATGAAAACTATGAATTCATGGAATTATTTATGACACTGGTCAGTGTCATAATGTAAGTGAAATAATAATAAAATTACTGTCAGTTATAAGTCAAGGCATGTAGGTAACATAAATCAGTTTGATAATGTAAGCTAACTGCGACTGACCTAAGATAGTACCCGAATAGGTTAATCCTCCAGCGAAAATCTATGAATTCTGAGAATTATTTATGACACTGTAAAGAATTTAACTGTAATAGACTTATTACTCTGTATACTGTCTCCAGAGTCCAATCAATTTCTCAGCTTTGTTGAAAAATTCTTGTTTGAAAGTTCTTGAGGCTATTCTGGTACATCAGAAAATCTTAAGTAATAGGTAAAGGTTTGTGTATTTATGATTTAGTCTGATAAAGATGAATAAAAAGCATTTATTCCATTTCATTGAAGGTTTTTTTTATTCATGATATTCATTGATATTAGTTTCATGATTACACATAATCTATGCCATTTTAAAAGATGCTGGTTCAACAAAATTCCTTACTATTAGTGACCTAATCAGTGTCATGGGTTGTAGGTAACGTACATATTTAACCGCGACTGAGCCAAGTCAGTACTCGGATAGAATAATCCTACAAATCTATAAATTCAGGGAATTCTTTATGATACTGCCCAGGGGGAATAAGTAATATAAATTATAAACCAATTGAAATAATATTAAAATTAACTAGTGTCAAAGCTTGTAGGTAACATCTATCAGTTTAATAGTATAGGAATAGATAAGTTAATCCTCCGGCGAAAATATATGAACTCTGGGATTTTATTCTCGAATCTTTGTCGAAAATATATAAGATTTAGCGATACCTCGAAAGGGCAATGGGGAGATGAAGAATAAGCTAAAATTATATAGACCTCTAAAAATCTATGACAACGCTTTATATTCAATGTTGGAATCCGATCATCGCAAAATCTTCTCAATACATCTACTGTATAAGATTATTTGAAAAGGTTAAGAAAAAAAGGACGGTAAATTTGGGTTCCGCATGAACAGTCGCTTACATCCTTGGATTAACCAGTAACCATCTGTCTTCGCTATTTTCTGGGACGAAATTGATACGTTTCTGCGAACGATTGTTACTTGCAATAATAAGTGGAAAAAAAACATTTCTCTACAAAATAAATGTCTGTTATTATACATTTAACTTAAAAGTTTCTTCTATGCGGTTGATAGGATGTTTTAGGAATTATCTATTATGAATCACTAAAATCTGATTAGATTATTAAAGCAAGTGTATTGTCTTAATGAATTAGATTAAAAACAGATTTTTTATAGTGTTGGTTAATACATTCGCGGAGAGTCAGGCAATTGCGGTCATTTTTTAATTGCGCGTGGGACACGAGATCGATTGACGATTTTTTGTGTTATTGGGACAGACAGGTCTTTTTATTTTTATGAATTATGTCAACCAACGACCCATTCTGTAACACGATAGTGCAAAGAACACATGATGTAGTAGATGATGTCTTTCGGGAATTCACTTAGTAATAAAAATGCATCAAAAATGACTTAAAGATTATTTTTTTAATGAAAAATCACTCGAATTTCATCCGAGAAAAGTTGAAATAGATATTAATTGGAATTATTTAGCAACACTGCATAGTTTTCGTTTAAATTTTCAGAATTTGCTTAAAAAATGGTTAGCAAAGTAATTTTCCGATTTTCTATTTTGTCTGAATATATAACGTTCGTTAACTACATACATTCACTAATAAATTTCCCGTATATTTTGATTATTCCTCAATAAAATATTATTACATGTAATATAATAAATTCTGATATTAACATATTAATAAAACCAAGTGGCTATTTGGCCCCAAAACTGGGACAAAAAGTCACTTTGGATACGACCATCTTCTCGAACGAAGATTTCTGTATATTTTATGTACATATTATGACATACGTGTACTTTGAAAAGTATTACATGAACCAGTGATCGCCAAACGGTAGCTCGCGTTGGATTTATTAGACCCCGAAATTATTTCTCAAACTAAAATTCAATGAAAGTAAATATAAAACCACATGGTCTCTTGTGTACACAAAGAGAATATAAAAATCCCTATGCACCACTAGCGCCCGTCACTTTAACCGATCCGCCACGGCGGCTCGAAACCAACGGCGTCGCCCGATGGGGTCTATTTACTAAGGAAAATATATCAAATGCTAAAAAAATGTTTTTTCTATGAATAAAAATAGTTATTCATGATATGCTTCACAATTGGGTTAATATTTTTGATTTTTTTACTAATCAATATGAGCATAACTGACGCGATGACCTGCCGCAGATTCTCGCCGCACGTGTCACTAGCACGGTTTAGCTCGCACTTGCGCATCTTACCGGATGCAAACGATCATAAACATAGCGTCATGTAGGATTTATATTATTATTATTCATTATGTAAGGGGTCTATTAACCCTGAGATGAGTCTTTGCCACCTGGAGGACACCTCCGTCTCAATCATGATGTCATGACTGTGACGTATGTTCTTCAGGTTATCTTGGCTGATGATGTATTTAATTTACTGTCTGATCGGGTGCTGCGGACATCTCCCGTACCACACACGTGAATTGGCCTGGATAGCGGCCTGGCTCCTCATAAGCTCCGTAGAATCTACAAAACCATGATTGTGAAACCATGACCGCCAAGTCTGATACCGCCACGCGACAACACTTGACTCGATATTAAAAAAGTTATTCGAGAAAAATTGGGGTTCAATATATACCCCATCGACACGACTAGGTTGAGCAAGCTTGTATTTTTTTTTGTATTCTTTGATCCTTAAATATATGTAACACTAAAATAATCCTATTGGTTCGAGATATAATCCCGGATATAAAATTAGGGATTTAATGCTCAAAGTTGCTTCCATTCTTATTGAGTTTGGCGACCGACTGATATAAGCTAATATGCTACAAGTATCAAATCATATTATTGATGTTAACATGTTGGAAAAAATCTGATTTTGTTTAATTTTATCTGAGCAGCAACATCAGCCGGTGTTTGCACAATCGCCGCATGCAAATCCGAATATCACACGGTTATCTCTTGCATTGACCATCTGGCATCGGGAGCCGCATAGAGGCTGACAACCTTATTCAATTTTTATTAACACATACACACGCGCAAGCGATTGCGGAGACCAATTACCGGAGCCCGAGTGGATGGATGCGAGGCAGGCCGACGCTGCAGCTCCGGCAGATGGCAGGCGGCGGAGGCCGTCCGTCTTCAGGATCGGCGCTGCTTCTTGCATCCACCGTCCATCCACCACCAGCCGTGACCCCGTCGGTAATGGAGCCGGCGGCCAAAAAAAAAAGAACGATCGCTGGATGGCGTGTATTAGACACACATCGCGCTTTTCACACATCTTCAATTAGGCATTGGCGTCGATAAGTCGAATCGAATCGACCATCGCGCAATCCATCTACGCTCGGATACAAGGATCCGCATAATAAGAAGAATCCACCAAGAAATCTACAAAATTAAATAAAATCCCCAAGCTCTCTAAATCATTTATTACAATTTTTGACCAAAAACAATTCCGTTATGATACATCGGCCTCTGTATTCATCGAACATTGCTTTGTGTGACTTATTTCTATTACTGAAATTAATCGACATTTGTCAACACTGAGGAGAAAAAGAACAAATCACTAAAGAAGCTAAACAAGACATCCTAGCGACAACTAGACATCCTGGAGAGGAGAATTCTGAGACGAATATTTGGATATATGGCGTATCCGAAGTAACGAGGAGCTGAATCGACTATACAAGGATATACCTGTCACAGCTGTCGTCAGAGTGGCCAAACTACGGTCTCAAGGCTTATGGTTAACAAGCCTTCCTGTCTCCAGAGAAAACGAATACAAATCTGAGGTGGTTGGACTGTGAACAGAGGGATACTGCATCATTGAATCTTACCGGAAGATGGAGAGACGTAGCGACAGACCGGATAAAATGAAGAAGGATGCTGGATAAGACCAGGGCTCTACAACAGATACGTAATAAATACGTTTGTGAAGGGAGTCAAATTGAACGAAAATAGCGGGCAAACGTGAATTCCGGGCACGTAAAAACGAGGTTTTAGTGTATATTTAATATAATTGTGTATTTTAGAGATTTTTAACCGTTTGAGTACCGCGAAATATTAAGCTAGGTGACATTCATATACAGTAATACCCCCGATAACGCGAAAGTTGGGACCGCGTTATTAGAACAAACGCGTTATCGGAATAATGAAGCACATACATAATTTAGGGTTACGGGTATTTCGCAAAAAATACAAATCTGCCATAACTAAGAACAATGTAAAAAAAAATTATGAATCTTAGATGAATGAAGTATTCGGTTGCCATACGATCCGCCGACATCCATAGGCATCCATTGGCTCATTGGCCACATCAGGCGTGAATGGTGAGAAATGTGCCGAACACTCGCACACATTAGGACATAGATATGTGCGAGCGAGATCAACACACAGGCGTATCCAACCAAACGGCATAGATTTTACGGTCGAACTATGCATGAATAGAATGCGCTCGGTTATTAGAGGGACTGCCGCGATTTATTTTGAAATTTGCGTTATCGGAACACGCGTTATTATTACTGTAGCGTGAATTTTTTATAATTTTTATATAATAGAACTCATCGAATTTATGATAATTATAAATTGATAGTTTGAATTTTTAATATCAAAGAGTACGTATTTTACGGTATTTGCGTCGTCCCCGCACGGAGGACATATATGTCCTCGCAGTACTCAAATGGTTAATGAATTTCATTGATCCCAGTATCCCAGGGTATTCAGATACAATCTTTAAGTGCCCACGAAAGTGTTAAAGCAGCTGCTTTTTTAAACAAATCCTATAATAATAATCAGTTATGTTGCAAGACTAATAAATGAATTCGTACTTTTGAGATAAAAATCCGTATTTAGTACCTACAGAATCTACAAAATAAATGTTTCACCGGCACGTGGAGCGGATGAACAAGTGCTGTAGTCAGAAACGGATGACAGAGTGCTTCCTGCAATGCGGAAGATCTCAAGAATACATTACAGAATACTGGTTATATTACGTCTTTCAGGGACGAGACGGGATGCAGGTCGTTTCCGGAGAAGGTCAAATCCTATTTTAGGACGTAGAGCCGAGATGATGTAGAAGAAAAGAGAAATACGAAAAAAAACATAAAAAAATTAAACTAAAGTCTATGAAGTAATAAGTCTTGGGGCCCCAATGGGGCCTCCAACGATCGGGGGCCTCATGCTCCAGCATCATAAGCATCCCTATAAATCAGCCACTGAATACGTAGCTGCCCGATGGTCCAATCAATCGGGCCACATGCCATTTACCAATTTTTAAAAGCACAATGCAGATGGCAGCACTTAATACATCAAATTTAAAATGTACATATTAAAAAAAAGCGTCTCGCATTAATTCGATTCCAGAGAGGTCGGCGTATCATAGAAGCGAGATAGTTCGATAATTTTAAATAGCCAAAAACGGTTTCATCTCCGACGCTGGCCAACTGCTCTTAAAACACAGTATGACGTACAGAAATACGAATAATGCGAAAAAAACCAACTACGAATCATTAGTTCGCACGTACTCGGAATTTGCTATGGCGCCTCCGATAAAAAAAAACCCAACTTTTGGATATTTCGCAAAGGCGCACTCGCCGGTTTAATAATTACACAGATTGCCGATGTAAATTAAAAGAGCGGTCATCTCCATCTTTCTGCGGAGACGACATCCGGCGATCGATAGCAGTCATCGCGGACCGGACCAGAACCAGTACGTCCTACATGGAGTAATGACACGGGAGGTACAGGACACGCGGTAATATATTCTTCCTGTCTCCGCACTCACTACCTTTTACGTATATATTGATCGAATGAGACATTGCGAATTAAATGAAGATGGCTTTATTGCAGAGCGTATCTTCGACTGTGGTCGTCGCTCAATTTCATTATTCATATACTGATTATACAGGATTTTCATGAAAACCCTATATATGTAATGAAAACTGGTTCGTCGCATCCAATGATAAATTAAATCCAGTAATTAAAGCTGACAATAATTGGCAAGAAAATGTCCAGAGTGGAATTGATTGCTTTTTTTTTCGTTGTACTCTGCTGAAAAAGATTAACATTTTTCGTCTCGTAGAAACAGATTGCGATCATATTTCGATAATTCCCACACACGGCTCCATCTTCATTCATCATAATGACAATTCACGTTCGCGTTGCTCAATGCACTCCACTTTCAACACCAACATACAATTTCACAGCGTTCAATCATCATGGGAACATGTCACCGAAGATATTTTCACATTTCGTCTTGCCGCAGCCATGAACTGTCATGATCTCGACGATAGCGGGCCGTATTAGAAAATTATTTTGACAGGGCTTAGACAAGATAAAACATCAACGCCTCGGCATTAAATAATGCATATGCATCATCAGAAATAAAATAATAGACTTGTGGAATGTTTGATCAGATGATTATGGAGATTTCTGTTATATTCACCTAAAAATAATCTTAGATTTTTATATAATACACGTTATTTAGTCGGCACCCTTGATAGCAACTAATACAGTGGAGTCCGTGATTGTCTTCACTTGGTCAATGAGCTTCTCCAGGCTATCGTTTCTTCTAGCGAGATGCCTGAAGTATCGCAGAATCCTTTTGAAAGGCGTCGTAAAAGTCAAAGTCAAAGCCATAAATAAAAATCGATAGATAATACCAGACTCAAATGATTTTCGATCCCAATTTTCAAAGCACTTGCTTCGAAGGCTAAACTAATAAGAAAGCTGATTGCATTATAACGGTGTTATTTTTCAACAATAAATCATGAACAAGCAGTAAAATGTGAACAGGTAGATGTATTAACGTGATTGTTTCCTGCAAATGGCGTAAAACTCACAGATATAATTCCTCTTTGCCCTCAAAACCTGATGGCAAAACTCATAATACATCATGTCGTTAAAATTTAAGAGAACAAAGAACAAAACCTTCACATCCGATCGAACTTTAGAAGGTTCTAACTATTAAATCAATAATTGCTATAATCAAATTATAACCGAGTTCGTTGGAAAAGCGTTTTTTATGAAAGAAATAGCCGAACTGCACAAAACTTCAGATCAATATTACTAAAACCAAGCTGATGATGGTCGATAGAAGGAATCATCCATCCAGATTCGTTCATTTTTCGAGTCTGGAGAGTTGAAAAACTTTTACATATCGGATCTCTACTTAAAAAAATCAAAAAAAAAAAAAATAACGTTTAGTGCAGAGTCTGGTATTCTCAATTTGAATTTACTGTCTGGTAACCTGAACCATAAAGCAGAATATGAAAATGAAAGCCTTCTGAAAATACCGCTAAATACACAAACGTGACGGTGAATAGATGACCGACTATCTACCAAAAGCTTACGGTGGTGTTGATGTTAGGTGTGCTGAATGTGGAAAAAAAATCAGTTTTTTTTAATGAATTTTATTATTATTTATACATTAATTCCATTCTTGGTTTTTGCGACATAAATATGACAATGGAACTATCGTAAAGTGTGCCTTTCTGTTTTAGTTTTATGAGTATTTTTTTCTCCATTGATATTACTTAAAAAAAAATATGTCATAAAAAACGAAGAATAGAAATATTGCATCAATAATAATAAAATTGTATTTTTTTCCACATTCAGCACACCCAACATCAAGTCCACCGTATGCCACTGCTATCTACTATATGTCTCAAAAGGATTCTTCAATACTTTGGACATCTCGCTAATAAAAACGATAACCTGGAGAAGCTCGTCGCGCTTAGCAACGTAATTCAAATGAATTCAAAGGATCGTGGAGTGCCAAAATCAAGAGGATTCGGAAAAAGTATGCTCACGATCCTCAGGTATGAGGGTGCCGATTCAAGAAGAAGTATATGCTAGATAATAAGCAAGCGGTGTTTGAGTAGAAGAATACTTTCGTGATTACGTGATAACAATCACAACTGGACCTGTCTTGGAAGAACTACTTCATCTCCTCCAAGACGGGGAACAATTTGCCTGTATTGAATATCTACAATAACCATTGTATCTCTACCATTTTAAAAATGAGTGTTGTCGCGTGCTGTTTTTGGACGTGGCGGCGATAGCGGTTGGGCACAATCATGGTTTCGTATATTCTACGGAGCTATGAGGAGTCAAGCCGCTATCCATGCCAATTTGGTGACATGGTACAGAAGGTGCCTGTAACACCCGATAAGACCGTAAATTAAATACGAATTGGCCCTAGCCTCGTCTGATTATTATTGTTACAATCAGCGCCATGACAGCTCGGCTCCCGGGCTCATGGCTGGCGACCTGGTCCGTATTTGAAGAGCCTAGATAACTTGGTGAATGATCGTCACAGTCCTGGCACCAGGGTTGAGACGGAGGTGTCTCTCTGGAATTCGCGTATTATCCTTCAGGTGGCAAATACCCGCCTCAAGGTTAAAAATCCACTTAAATAAATATCGATTGCTCTTAGTTCGTCTCTTCAATCACAGTAGATCTACAGGGGCGCTAACTGAAGTTCTGCACACAGGTACCGGACCCATCTGTGCGTTGACAGCTCGAGTCCCGTGTTTATGGCTGGCGACCTGATTCGTATTCGAAGAGCCAAGATAATCTGGAGGACGACCGTCACAGTGAAAAGAATAATCGCAGGATTAGAAGGCCACTTAAATAATAATAATAATATCAGGAGGAGGGTTTCTAAACATTTCGGCAGGAGAAAGCCTTGGAGGAGGAGAAATCATTTCGGCAGGAGAAATCTTCGGACCGCGAACCGCGACTTCTCCGAAGACTTCAGTAAAAAATAACGAGTGGCGTACGCACCACTATCCTCAAATATGAGGATGCACAAGAAGAGGAATTATCGCACTTTTATATCGACATTTAAAAATATCGCCATTCAAACGATATGCCAACACTTTTTATGATCATTTACTTAGCTCTTTGACGTAACTCTTTGTTCTATATTTTCCACAAGTAATAAAATGATCGAGCCCATCGAAACACGTGTGACCTTTTCTTCGACCAACAACATTATTCATAGAGGCCGTGATTTGTATGCACTCGTTATTGTGCACGGTATTAATGCAATTTCGTTTAATGTTTCGATTCCTTCGTTATGTACCACTTCCGTTGCGTCCCAATACACCAGTGATGCCACTAAGAGAACACGGGAACTTCAAAAATTAGCCCGTGAATTCTTCCAGTGCCATTTCCTGAGCATGGGTTGTATCTGCCATATACGAAATCGATCCATCAAACCAAATAAACGCAATACCGTGCATAATCTGCCTCGTATCGCTAATTTTAGATTAATTTATTCAAGAGCAACGGAACCGGTCAGTAAACCAATGACCGGAAATCGTATCGATCCGCTTTTCGTGGTGTCGCGCGTCGACAAATCACGACTCGTATCGTCGGAGCGCATCTCGTGATTCGCGACGGACGCGTATGCATTATCGTCGCGATTGGCGGAAACGATCGTTTGCGGCGATGTTTTGTTGTGTGCGCACGATTGTGTTTTTATTGCAGCAGTCGTCGCGTGTACATAGGAAAAATGTTATTAAAAATATTGACGTCAACATCAAAAAACATATGGTGGATAACCACATTTGTGACAAACGTATGCATAAACAAGTGTATTGACCCATCGTTGCTAAAACACGTTTGTCAATTCGCTCGCGGACGGGCAACGCGCGGCGACGACGCCCGGCGGACGGCGTCGCCGGCGTCGCGCCGCCGACGGTTGTCGACCGCTCGCCCAAAGTCCTCCGGCGAACGCTCGTGTGATTCACTGCTCACGTGACCAGTGATTTCATTTGCGTTTTCACGTAGAACCGCCTCGGAGGATTTGGACTCTCGTGGCCACGTGTGCCCAGTGGCGCGCCATCAGTGTCCGGCGCCTGTGTGCAGAACTTTAATCGCTTTACAATAAAAACAAATATGAAAAATGATTATCAAATTTTGGAGTCCCCTACTCTAATGACGGCGCCTCCCTGCGTGTACCAGAAGCAGAGCAAAGGCAATGCCTCTCGACGAGGCGTAGGCCTCGCGATGGCCTTCGTGCCCTACATGGAACCGCGGGCTATTCAAAATAACTACGTTTTGTGTATCAACGCCTGCTTACATCATCGACTCCGAAACTATTTTTTCCTATCGCCCCGGCCAATATTTACAATCAATAAACCTGTGTCATCCATATGTAACGATCGCCAATTCTTAGATGGCGATGTTACACAATGACCGCATTTTCTCTTCATACATTTTTCATCGGATTTTCATGCACGTTTTTCCCGATGGTCTATGCAAATTTTATTGTTATTTCGCGGCGCAATCTGTCCGATTAAATTATGTCTGACGTCCAGGGAAAACTTAAGTATTAAAAAAACCTTACATAACTCTTATTTTACTAACGTGTACATTATATACAATAACCCATGCATCTTAGAGTCCATAAATTACAAGTTCACATAATGCATATGATCCTATATTTTGCATACTTGGGTACCAGAAAAAAAATCATACACTATGGACCATTCGCAAAAAAAGCTCGTAAGACTTAATAACGTGGAAAACAACAGAAAAAAGTCGAGCATCAACTACAATGTCATAACGATTTCTGAAGAGTGCAAAGAGATTCGACATCACGTAAGAGCAAACCTATTATAACCGATTATTAATAAATTGTAAATCTATGTATGCCTCACCCTCTGGCAATCACTTATATTATTATATATCATTTAATATCGATTTTAAGAAATGCAATTAATTGTTATTAACATTTTCGCGCCTGTGTGCGCCGCACAATCTGGCCATATGGACAACGCGCCCCTGCTAATACTCTCTCGGGTCTTCAAGCCAAATATATTAAAACAGCATAAAAATTGTGTGACGCCTATTTTGATATGCTGCACAATCTGGCCATATGGACGTTAATTTATGACCAAAAACAACATCATTATATTGTTTGAGCCTCTGTATTCGGTGAATATGACTTCCTACCGCTTCTTCCTATTTCCGAAGTTGCAAAAAAACATTTTTTAATAAAAATGAAAATTACGCCTGGTTCGTATGTTCGTGAATCTATTATACAAACACTTACAGATCAGAAATTACGTAAACTAATTGATGCGGTGCCTGTGTGCGCCGCACAATCTGTCCATATGAACGGCGCGCTCTTACATACCAGATGGGTCTACTCTTACAGATCTTGTCTTGGATTAGCTCCATATATATGTATATTTTGACTTGGTGTGCTCCATAAATAACACATTCTTTATACTATTCCACATCTTCTATCTTTCACATTTTACGCCATTTATTCAGTCCTCTGGTTTTGTCTTCAGTTTGATCAGATTTACGCTGATTTTTTTTATATAACATCAAAATGAGCTCCAGATGAGATCAATAAATATAGTACTTTTAGATCCACGGAATATTAGATTGTGTGTGCATACGAAACTTTTAAGTGTTTCGTTTAGATCCTTTGGGATGTTGAACGGGTAGATTCACACCTCTTCGGGTGCTCGAGGCAACTCGTATATATATATATATGGAGCACGTGGCAAGAACTGGCGACTGCGTCCTCCGGTCCGGTTCTCTCGTTAGACGCACGTGGCTCGGGAGGGTGGGCACGGGTCACGAACCCTTGACCCGCGAGCCGCTCCGTGCCGACGCAATTACTTCGGACCTCTGGAAAAAATGTGCCGGACCAGATTAGCTTTCTAGCGAGAGCGGAGTCGCTCACGAACGGTAATGATTGTTATTTGGACGGGCAACGGGTCACGATCCATGCAAATGCCCCATAAAAACAAATACCCGCAGCGGTCGCCAAATATTGGGCAGAAACGGCGCTAATGTCCGCCCGGGCGCTACACATTTCGCGGGCCGATAATTTAATTTCAATCGATTACTGGTTTTTCGCATGTAATTATTGGCACTCGATATTACACGATCGCCATTAAAATGCGGCGATATCGATCATTTTTATTTTTATCTGTTACATAACCGAAACGTTGATTAAACATGATTATCGGGGGCGTATTAGATTTCTGCAATATTTATTCAGCGACACGATAATGGAATTTAGTGCATAATCATCACGTTTTCCGTAGATGTGTGTGTGTGTGCTGATACGTGCATACGATTCCGTGGACGTAGGTAATTGCGGCAACAATTACACGAACGCGGATGACATCCAAAATATTTTTTAACCACGACACGATTATCATTAGACGGTCTTTCACCGAAAATAATTTGACCGAATATTTGAGGAAGATTTGAGGAATATTTGAAATAATTTGAGGAAGCGATGAGACACTGTCATTAGCCGCCGAGACATTTGCAATCAAAAGACACTTTATAATAAAAAAAAAACATAATGATAACGTCTTCGCCGCGAAGGTCCTCGAATTCCTGCGATCCAAAGTGCGATTCTGTATCGTAAAGTGCATCGCTATCGATAACAGTGTCTAGGGGGCCTTATCACTCGTACCTAGTCGCACAGTCGAGCGTTACCTTGGGTATGCGGTCATTAAATAGCGCCAGTTGAAAACACGGATGACCTCAAACAATGGTCAGCACAAAAAAAAATGGAAAACAGAGCGGCTAAAAATAAAGCGGTCGCCGCGTTGAATAGACGAATTGTTCCGTAAATTTGATTATGTTTGGAAACGAAAACGACGGATTTCCCGTTTGTGGAAATTCGTCGGAACGTTTTCGCGTTCATAATTCACACGTGTCGATTCGCGCATAAAAAACGATCCATCACGATACACCACCGGGCCCCGGAAGAGATGGATGGACCGTTCTGGTCGCTCCGTACCGCCCGATAACAACCATCGCAAATATCACTTAACCCATTGTGCACACACGACGCTCAACATTCAACGGTCCGTTCGCTAGAACATTAATCTTTCTTTGGTTCTACGTCATCGCGACTCACAAACGCGCTCCGATGTCAAAATTAATTATTGCGTTCTTGACTTTGCGCGAGGTGGCGGTTCCGCCTTGCGATTTTTACCCAAAAACAACAAGTTATATTGTCTGTTGAACATGACTTTCTGCCGCTTCTTCCCATTCCCAACGTTGCAAAAAAAGATTTTTTGAGAAAAACTTTGAATTTATTTTTTTAAAATGTCCACTTCCTCAAAGACAAACACTTACAGATCATAAATTAATTTAAAAAAACTAAATGATTCCCGTAAATATCCGGCGCCTGTGTGCGCCGCACAATCTGGCCATATGGACGGCGCGCTCGTATGTAATGCCATATAAATAAAATACAATGTTGTTTAGATTGTATATGAAATAATATTATCCGAACGATGGAATATCAAAAACTAGGCATAATATTTGCTTATGAAAA
Organism: Philopotamus ludificatus; assembly: GCA_022495035.1. Classification (NCBI taxonomy): domain Eukaryota; kingdom Metazoa; phylum Arthropoda; class Insecta; order Trichoptera; family Philopotamidae; genus Philopotamus; species Philopotamus ludificatus. Next base: position 174,846 of record JAGXCT010036638.1, on the reverse strand, counting down.
TGTTAAGTTGTGAGTATTTTTGTTAGTGACGACTGAGCGATGTTTGCTTTTGCGGTGGCCGCTCGACTGGCCGTCGACGCTACTAGACATAGACGCTACAAGCATCGGCGTTGCGCGATTGTTAATCGACAATTGTAATTAGAACGTACCGGCGGCCCTTGTATCCGCTTTGTCACAAGAACGAAACAACACTGACACTGACGCGACGTGCGCACCTGCCGGGGCGGCGCGAGGGACTGCGCCTGAGGCCGCGGTCCAAGAGCGCGGCCATGGCCGGGGGTAATCAAAATGCGATTAGCGAGAATAATGGCGGCGCTTTGTCAGGTGACAGACAGGGCCGAGCCGTTCCGGGAACGCAGGGCTAACAACCTCCGCAGCTTCCGGCCTCGCTGCACACCTGGCCGCGCACCGAGCCGCACCACTGCTCCGGCGAACCTCCGGCGGGACACTGAGGAGGCCTTCGTCCGCCGCCGCGGCTTCAGCCGTCGGAACTCGCTGAAGAGGAACGGGAATCTCGACGAACGAGCCTCTCGACGGATCGAGTCGGCGTTTGATCATAACCCGGAAACGACGGCAATTAGAAACGCAAGAGGAACGAAACGAAGAAACACTCTTCGAGCCGGTCCGACGACGATGGCGAGTGTAAACTCATCCGTCGTCGAGGATCATTATAAGCGATAAAAGGCAGATTGAAAGATTCGAACCTGAACACATTCGTGGACACTACGTCAATTGCGGTCATTTTTTTAAATCGCGTGGGACGCGACGTCAATTGACGTATTTTTCTACAGGTCTACCGCGTCTCCAGTGTCACTGACCGAGAAGCTTATCTGTAAGTTAATATATTAAAATGATTTTGAATTTGAAAAAGAGTAATTTTCATGGTTTTATGATTTTTTACAACTTGCTTGAATGAAAAGAATCGGCAGGGAGTCATATTCGGCGAATACGGATGTTCAGATAACATAACGATGTTATATTTAGGAATTGGGAGACAGGAGCAATCCGTCCATATGGCTAAATTATGCGGCGCACACAGGCGCTAAGAAAAAAATCTGGTAAAATGAAATTCAATTTAAAAATCGATATTAAATAATATAATATGTATTTTTGCTTCAAGAATTGGAATAAGTGTCAGGGAGTCATGTTCGGCGAATACGGGGGCTCAAACAACATAAAGTTGTTGTTTTTGGGCAAAAACATAGCAAAACACAAAAAGATGAGTAAAACACGGGCCAGATTGTGCGGCGCACACAGGCGCTGAAAAATTTGTGGCGCTGTGAGGAAAAGAATCTTAAATAATAATTTATTAAATTGAATTAAGCATCCAATATAGACACGAATGTCAAGATACGTCATGGACAGATGTACCGACATAACAAACAAAAAAAATGTGACAATTTCGTCATATTTCGTGGGATCTTTTAAAATTAAATACATCTGAGTGAAATCCATGGATCGAAAATCACAGGAGTAACCGCGATGCTAAATGCAAGATGCAAAGAATTACGTAAAAAATCCACACCTCGAGAATAACAACCTTCAAATACCGAAAAAAAATCCGATATCCAATAAAAACGTTGCCAGTCTCCTGACTAGGAATAAACATACTACACAGAGATTTCATCACGAGTCATTTCATATAAAAAGCATAATTTTGCAATTTATATATCAGTCGTCAAATGTCATATTGGGATAAATAATTTGATAAATCAGAAACTGCATCTAAAAATATACGACGACTGATACGATGAGTTTCATTGCGAGATCAAAATATCAATAGATAACGCTTGTTAAGCTAAAATTAAGCTTGGAATGTGGGATTATACTTAGAATGTATGATTGTGTATTAAATAGATATTTTAGACAGGGGCGCGCCGACCATATGGCCAGATTGTGCGGCGCACACAGGCGCCGTGTTACTGATTTTAAATTCTCAGTAGTTTAACGGTTAGTTAAGGATTAACTGGGAAGGTTATTGCAGCATAATTTTGAAAATAACAAAAAATATACTTCAATGCCAAGTATTATTAATCTACATAAATCCGATAGAGTTAACATTGCTTTTATGCGCGGTTCATCTTTGATTTGATCTTTCTTGGAAACGTGCAGTGCATCAGATTTAGAGTGAAGATGAATTAGTGATTTATTTTGCGGCTTTAGATTTGTAAATGAAAGCGTATGAGATAGCAAAACTGAGATATAGCAAAATAATTGTGCAAGAGCGTTCCAATTAAAGTTCTGCTCAATTTGTACCTGAAACCCACGCGGCGTCGACTGTGTCAGGTATAGAGAATGTACGAATTAGTCGACAAAAAAAAGATTTCCAGGTAAAGGCGCAGTGCGTTTCTACAAATTTGCCGGTCGCATCGTCGAATGTAGTTTTTGTAAAGCGTGCAATTTTTCAAAAACTGATACAGCGTATCGACGAACTCGACATGTGAGTCACTCGACCATAACAATGGTTCACTCGGATAACGCGTTGCGTCACAATTCTCAAAATTTTCAAACAAAGACCGGCATGTTGTGCCAGCTAGTTGATCTAGTTTGTTTTTTACCTACATTTTCAGTTATCACACATGTATACTAATCGTTGACCGCCTGCACCTGTTGTGCCTTATGTACCGCCATGGAAGTGGAGTGCAGCGCCACAATCTGCCATGCGGTTATCCTTGGGCGGAAGTAATCGTGTCACCACTATTTTTAGTCAGACGTCTGTCAATCACCATCAAATCGTCAATTACATACGAAAAATTGAAATATAAGAACTAATTTGTGAGATACGCGTACTTTTTTACTAGCATTTTTTTAACGGGGCGTTGGCCTTAAGAGCAAACAAAGTTTGCTTGCAATTTGAAATGTGCAAAAAAACGCTCGCGTCCAATTCAATGTCTTTTAAGCGTGCATGGTTTGATCAAAAAATAATCGGAGTCGCAGAATTTAGCAGGCTGTAAATGTACACCTGTCACCATGTGACGCATATTGACATTGGCACTTTTTACTTGTGGAAAAAATGGATTCACTATATATGTCTCAGCCTCCGTATATGCTAGACTTATGGGACCCTGAAACTTCTTCGTATTTATCAAAGAAAGTATACGAAAAGACGACGTTTTGTCAACAATGGCTTTTTGGCGTAACATTGGATATATAAAGTCTTTTCCTAATACCTCGTAAGCTTTTCCTTGTCTATTTAGTTCTGATATTAAAATATTGTACGATGCATTTACTACAGAAACACGAAACTACAGTATATAAAATAATGAGTAAGGTCGTGGGGCCCCTGTGAGGCCCCCAATAATCGGGGGCCTGATGCTCATCATAAGCATATAAATCTATAAATCCGCCACTGTTTGTCAACACTGAAGGAACTAAACGCCATGTAGATTATTTTTCGATAACCTAATACAGAAGAATTTCGATTCCTCGTTTTTCAACCATTCCACTCGGTGGGCCAGACGTATTGGCCCAAAAGATTTTTAGCAAACAGCTTGAAACAAGTCTTATTTATTTTAAATAAAATGTCAGTAAATGTCAGGACGAGAGTAACTCGTAGATTCGACTGAAAAGATGTTCTACTGATCAAATTTATTATGCTCAACCCACGAAAATAGTTTTACCCATTTCTCCTCGTATTTGGACAAAATAAATGTTTTTTTACATGGTATCTAGAGCATATTTATCCTCTATAATTATTTATATTCAACACACGTTTCCATAGCTAGCTCTATAATAAATATTTTGTAATCAACGATCTGTTTATATATTGAAAAAAAAATGATAAACAATTCCGAATCCTTATCTGTGAATTGTGGCCCTAAATAAGCATGGCGATACGAAATATTTCAATATCAATTTTATCCGAGCCGCATTATATAATGCGATAATATTCCGCGTGTTATTTTTTTGGATATTATCATATTAGCAGTGATATTGCTAAATCGTTTCGGAAGGGACCGTCGACGTGAACGCGAAACGTGATAATTAAATAAATACATTGCAGCCGTAACGCGTCGATTGAGGTCGACTAATATGCAAATTACGCTAAATTTATTTAAATATTATATATTTTGTTTGACGGATCGAACGAAAATGTATGTATTATTTCGTTGACGATATGCGGAGATAGCGCAATCTACAATCGATGGATTGCGCAAATCGCGTTGCATTTTTTGCCGCGAAGACTATAGCGCGGTCGTCTATCGATCAACGTCGCGTTCAATGAGAAAAAATGTCAAAGTGCGATCAAGGTTTAAAGAAACCAAAGCGTCGCTAATTGAACGACGGAGGATAGAGCAAAATCAATTTTTGGAGACGCGGATAGCGCGAATCACGCGGCGAGGGCAAATAGTGTTCGAAGAAGATCGTTTCAAAGAAAATCGGCCCTGCCATTATGCAATAGTACGCCGCGATGACGTTCGGACTGTTTGCTGTCGAGTGTGACTCAACCGGCGCAGACCTGTTTCCGAACTGCCCACCAAATCTACTCGCGCGGACGAACAGGATTGCCAAATCGGTAACTCGGAGATAATCGCGCGGACCAATTGGCGCAATCTGACTCATAAATCACAACAAAAGCTTCGATTTTTCCGAAGACAGATCGGCGCGCAATCGTCGGGGGCGCCGCGACAATTGCGCCCCGATACATCGACGCGCCCCGACGATTGCGCGCAGAATCCTCGTTCCACAATTAGCGTCCGATTCGATCGGCGATCGTCCGTCACTGTTATCGGCGACTTTTTTCGCACTATGCAAATCGAGAGTGACGCACGCCGCTCGATTGTACTGTTACAATAATCGATATCGACGATAGCGCATCCGCACAATGCTATCCTCCACCATCGTACTGTAAACGTACTAATCAATTGACGGCGACAATTGAGCGCCGTCCGAGATTGAAACGTTCGTTAATTGCAGGTTCGCTTTTTATTGCAGTTTATCGACGCCCCGACGTTTTAATCGGGTTTTAATTAAACGCGCAAACATTAAAAAACACACGCATCGAATTTAACACGTTATTTGTGAATAATTTGCCGCAAAATAATAACGGCGATTATGTATCCGATTACAAAGGCACAAAAGAACGCTCCTCACCGTGTATAATCAAAGATTACGGAAAGGGTCGCGTTATATAAGGAGCCGCGTTCGTTTATTATTGTTTCATTTGTTTTATTTTATTTTTTTTGTTTTTTTTTCGAATCGAAAATAGTTTTCGTGCGATTAGTATTTATTGTGTTACTGTGTTGCTGTTGTTATTTATTTATTTTTTTTTACCTTTTTGGGTTAGTTCGAATCACGTTAATGGTATCGGAGGCGAGAGTAGCACAATTTCGTACGTTCGGTACCGATCCAGCTCCGCGGCCGCGAGACGCGCGACGGACCGCGCGAGCGGCGAACGACTGCGACTCACCTGCGCGCAGGTGCCGAGCCCGCCGCACCCGCCCCCCCTCCCTCCGCGCGCGAGATTCAATTCTCGCTCGGTTGGCGCAACTGCAGCGCTGCACTCACGTCTCGTTAATTGACGCCCGAATGTATCGTTCGACCGCAATGGGAAGCGATCATTTCTCTATTTCCCGCATGGCTCTCCGCGTCTCAGCATCCGTCCCGTCCGCCTCCGTGGACGCGATCCGCTCCGAGCCCAAGAAACCGCCGCCGGCATTGCCGGGTCAGTGTCCCCCACCCGGTTGCCGTGCGGAAGTTCAAATTCTCGACGCGCGATTGGCGCGCGGAAAACCCAGGGTGGCCAACCCTGCGCACGCGGCGCAAACCAACCCCGTTCACCGGACGCTCGCGAACGGAATTTCAGTGACTCGCATAGGACATTTCATCGTTATAAATTTGCTTCTCAAATTTTATTATTAAACCCCGAAAACCGACTAAATTTCAATGAATGCTTAACTGCACAAGGAGAGTATAAGAATCCCTATGCACCACTAGCGCCCGGCACTCTAGCCCAGGTATGGGCAACCAATTATTAATGTAATGTTGTATTTTTTTAAAGAAACTCATTCATTTAATAAACTTAATTATACAAAATAATTACCAATATTTTCTATGACCTTTTGCCATATATTAGGTAAATCAAAAATGCCCTAATTATAAAACTCTGCAGGTTTAGAATCGAAATTCTCGTAAATAATGCTCCAATGAACAAAAAAGCTGATAATCGGATGGAGCCTATAGGAAGAAGCACTTTAGGAGAGTCTATCAAACTTGTTATATAAAACCACAGTATAGCAGGGAGCGTTATAGGAGGGTTTACTATATTAAAAATAAATGTCTTAAATAGATAAAATAAATTATGCTTTAATTTAATATGAACTATCAAATTCGTAAATTACGGGAACAGTCCCGGGATCCTGGAATTAGCGGTTTTTGATGCCGATTTCGATAGTTCTTGATTGGCATTAATATAACATGTATCGGACGTGTGTATGAGATCATTAAGAATGTTAGGCTTTGTCTTGAGAAATTCTTATCACATATTAGAAGGACCCAAATGTAATGTCGTAATTGTCGTATTTTCAATGATTATTTATAATATTATTATTTTTTTAAACAAATACAAATAGAGAAAAAAAGAGTTATTTGAGACAAATCTAAAGCTTAGGGTCCCAAATATACCCCATCGGCACGTCTAGGTTAAGCAAGCTTGTAATTTATTTTTCTCCTTTTCTTAAAATAATAAATATTAAAACTTAAATCCTTTTTCACAAGTTTGTTTATTAATAAAGCTTTCATAATTAGGTTACAATTAATAGTTTTATTTTATTATCTATGTGTATTTTATCTATTCTTTGATCTCTAAATATATTTAAAACTAAAAAGATTTTTTTTAATAAAAAATGTTTTTCGCTAGAAATAAAAAAATGATTACTTTTCAGTCCCCCTAATATATAGATATTATTATGAAACTATATAAAAATTGTATTATACTACAAATAGTATTTCTCCCATAACAATGTATAGTCTTTGAGATAAATAAACAAACCGAGCAAAATGTGCCTAGTTTTGTTACTTGGGACAAATTGGGATGGAAAATACTTGGAATAAATTGCTTTTATATATTTTTTTTCTCACAAATGAATAGAGCTGTTACGAGTGAGGCTGATTGGTTCTACGCTTGTATCTGATTACACAGTGCGAGTCAGACTCGTTATTTTGTCACAATGGGTTTAATGGACATCACTTTGAGAGTCCAAACATCCATTCATAATTTGATATATAATATAAAGATATTTCTGAACAATTACGGTCATACAGCAAATTCAATATTTATATTTAACGAGGTTTTTTTTTTTATTTTCTTAATCGTTAATGAAAAGTTTCAGATTCGCAATTATTTTTATATTAATTAACGTTACTATATTTTCAAATATTAATTTAAATGCCTGTTTGAGTTGCAAAAAATGATCGGTTTCACTTTTTTGCTAATTTTCTAATCATTTCGGGGCTTAAAATTCCATTTACCATTTACAAAGCCGATTGTCCTGCTGAAGTGGTATGCCTACATCTGTTTTAGGCTGTTAATGCAAATTATGACATCACTCACTTATCTTTTGTAAGGTGTCTACAACATTCTTAATCACACCCACTGAACGAGTACAACACACACTTTTCAATTGTCTAATGCTTCTTAGCATTTTCCTCGAGTGCTTCTCGAGTAGACGCGAGTGGTCTTCGTACCTATGCGGAATATAATCGTGAATTCTAATGTAATATTAGCGAATGATGCTAGATTAGAACATCAGTCGTGTAATTTAATATCGCTCAGGCTGCGGCCGAATCCGATTGCATAAGAGAACATCTCATTTGCCTCGCTCTCGAGTATTAACGGACGACCTCCGCGAGTAGGTAACCCCTGAACTGTGTGACTAAATCGACAATAACATTTTATAGATGTAAAATACTCGTAGCCATTGTTATGAACAATCTGAGGACTCGGCAAACACATATTGTCCATATCATTAGGTTGAGTCATAAATAACTTCCGATTAAGGTAGGCAGTTTGTATTGTTTGGATTTAGTGACAGTGAGTTACTCGACGAAGATATTTTTGTTTTCACTAGATAGATAAGTGGCCTAACAGTCATTCGACAACTATTTAGTGTGGTGGACGTTACAGTGGTGTTATTCTTAAGTTAGGGATATGGGTACCACATAATCTCAGTGACCATTGCCACAAGTCTCCTCTCGCTGCATAAAATCGAGCTTTTTTTGGACAGGACAATAACAGGCGATGAAAAATGAATCACTTATGAAAATATTGTCCCCAAAAGACAATGGTTGGATAAGGATCAACCACCCCTACCGGACCTCAAAGCCAATATTAATGGCAAGGAAACTTTATTGTGTATGGTGGGATCGTCAAGGAATAATCCACCACGAGCTGATGAAACGCAACGAAACGATTACTGCGGATACATACGTTCAGCAGTTGCAAAGAGTTCATGAATAACTACTGGAAAAGCGTCCTGCACACTTCAATCGGAAAGGCGTTATCCAATTACACGATAACGCCAGACCCTACACGGCAAAAGTGACTCAAGAAAAAAATCTGGAGCTCGACTGGTCTATTTTGCCACATCCACCATACTCCCCAGATCTTGCTCCTACGGACTATCACCTTTTCTGTTCCTTACATGCATGCAAGTCAATCAGGCCTTCGATATTTGTACTTTTATCGTACACATTAAAATTAGAATAAAAATATTAAAGCAGCGCTATTATGGCTAAGATTGTAGACGAATTATAAATTCTAGAAATCTACTATATAATGCATTACCATGCTAAAACCTTTAGCACTGATGATAGCTACTAATGCTAGTTAAATATTATATATGAAGACACTTGATCTCGATTCAGAGTAAAATTACTAACGCTATCTAACATTGAATTGAAATGTAATATAATAAACTGTAATATATTCATTGGATTCTATAGAACTAGATGTAGGTTAAATATGCGAATTAATAACAAATTTAAATGGCTGTGAAAGTATTCATTTTAAGTGTATGAATTATTTCAGAAATTATTGGAAGTGCAATTTAAGAGGTAATTCATCTGATTGCAAGCTAAGAAGTAACCATTGAATTAATAGTCATAGGTTAGATCAGAAAATAAGCGCAGCTTTTGTTTTTATTATTAAATTTACACATTTTTCAATACACAATCCTTTCACACAGCGCCTGTGTGCGCCGCACAATCTGACCATATGGACGGTGCGCCACTGATCGCATTAGCCAATGACTTAATGAAATTCTTCATTTTTAAAAGAATCAATTTGATTTTCAAAAGTTGGATTTGATTTGTAAAAAGTTGGATTTGATTTGCAAAAGGGTGTATTTGATTTGCAAAAGGGTGCATTTGATCTGTAAAAGAATACATTTGATTGGCAAAATGGTGTATTTGACGTAAAAGAATTGTATGAATGAAGTAATATCAAAAATAAAGTACATTGTAAAATTAGAAACTGAACGAAAGACCTTAGATAATAACCCGACAATTGCCAAAGCCTTGCCACGACCACGACATGAGATTCAGATTCAGCGGTAATGAGAGTACAGCTTTGGTAACTTGATCAGATCACCATGCCTACTTTCGATGAGATTCGAACCATCCGTCCGACTATATCTCAATAACGTCCAGTATTCATATGTCAACCGTCTTGATGAACCAGATTTACACTGCGTAACTAAAGAATGCCTCTATTCTTCTAGATTTTTACTCATCCCATCAATGCTGATAGCTATTACAGTCCTTCTTTGAACGTCAGCCTCGTTATCCTCAATGTTGTCAATTACTGATCGTTAATAGACAGAGTTATCGGCGTCTTGTTTGGTATTCCAGGGCATAGATCCTGAAAAACCAAATAGGTTTTTAAGGTCCTTATTTTATAATTTGAATAAAAGAACTGTTGAACGAATTGCGAAGATCTGGTCGCGATCGTCTGATTTATTGTGATGGGCGATGAGCGGCGGTCGCTCCGTAACGAGACATTACAAATTACCAGAAGAACCAAACGGTGGAAGGACGCAACCTGCACAATTACACACATCTTCTCCGCATGAAAAAAGAAGCGTATCGAAGGTACACCATTACAATAGAGGCAGTCCCCGTGGCGGCCGAGTAGTTTAGCCACATGCAATTACCCGGATTCCACGTGTTGCGTGCAACCAGTTGCACAATCAACCGCACACGGCTACAAATGTTTTCTTTCGGCGGCCATTATTTTCAATCATGTCATCGGATGATTGAGATATCTTAATGCGGTTGGGACGTATCATCTTTGGCTAGTACGAGGACTTTGCCCACGTGGCAGAATTTGAAAATCACTACTTGTAAATAATCATTTTTTACCTACAAGATTTGATCAACATGGCATACATGATTTGATCAACATGGCATACATGATTTGATCATGAAAAAAATAGTATGACAATTTTTATCTGAAGATGGTCACTCAAAAAAAAATTAATATTGATGAATGAATGCGCTTATTCATTTTTTAAACTCGTATGGCAAGTGATGTGTCTTGTTCTCGACTCGTTTTTGATTCCATGGTGTGTTTGGTCCAGTGCAGGATATCGCTATAACCTGAGGTGTTTTTACAACAATCCCGTTTACATTGCCTATGCAGCGGAATAAAGATACCATTGCTTTGTCTTATTATGATTAGAAATGACAGAGGATGACGCTTTCGATCATGATTGATGTATGTCATTAGCGACGAATTGCATTTCTGATGCCATTAGGCATACGAGCATGCAAATTCATGCACGCTTATAACAGGGATCGGCAAACCGGGTCTGTCTGTTAGAATATATGAACTGTAGAACTTTATAGACTATCTTCCAAAGACAAAGATTGGACTACTATTACTACTATTAAATTGATATATGTTACCTACAAGCTTTGACACTGGTTAATTTTAATATTACTTTAATTGGTTTACAACTTATATTAATTATTCCCTCTGGGCAGTATCATAAAGAATTCCCTGAGTTTATAGTTTTCGTCGGAGGATTAATCTATCCGAGTACTGACTTGGCTCAGTCGCGATTAACTTACATTATCGTAAAAATATGTATCTTACCTACAGGCAATGACACTGGTTATGCCACGAAAAAAGTGAGAAATTTGTTAAAACAGCATAGATTATGTGTAATCATGAAATAAAAATTCCAATTTATCAGAAATCTTAAGTCATTCCTTCAATAAAATGGAATAAATGCTTTTCATCATTATCAGACTAAATCATGAATACAGTTAAAAAATCCTCTTACCTTACCAAAATAGTGATTCTCTAATTACTTTCCAGAATAGCCTCAAGTGTTGACAGAAGCACTTTTCAAAATAAATCCTCATATTTTGAAATTTCAACAACTATGATGTAGTAGGCCCATGCTCTTTACGCCAAATGGCGTCAGCGGCTTCTAAAGGTTTGGGGCAATTTTACGCCAAATGGCGTCAGCGGGTCTTAAAGTGTTAAAACATCAGATTTTTCCGCGGCTCCCTTAATACATGAGATTTTTTTCAAAATTGTTGACTTTCTTAAGAAAAACGAGCGCAAAAAGATAACCCAAAAATTTCGAGAATTGGGAATTCCAACAAATTTGCCGAATTGTTTAATTGAATATTTCGCGGCGCCCTTATAAGGCACCGCGGCTCCCTGGGGAGCCGCGGCTCACACTTTGGGAAACCCTGTTATAGATCATTCATTTTACCCCGATCGATGGCTTTGACGAACATTTTCTGCCTAAAAGTTCCGTCGACAGTAAACCCTTCTATAACGCTACCTACCATGTCGCGGTTTTCTATAACGAGTTCGAAAGTCTCTCTTGGGGCGCGAAATAATTAAAGACCTTCTCCCGGTTTCTATAACAAAGTTCCGATTTTTTCGGAAGGGCTCTACAAGTGTTAGAAGCAATTTAAGCATTGCTAACAAGAATTTAATTCATAAATTAATCGAATTGTGATACAATTTTGAGAAAAGTCAGAGAAATGTCTGAGGATCGTGACCATTCTTATTTCAAATCTTCTTGATTTTGGCTCTCCAGGATTCTCTACTACTAGCTACTACGGTGGAGCCTGTGGAGGTCTTCACTTAGTCGACGAGCTTCTCCAGGCTTTCGTTTCTTCTAGAGAGATGCGCGAAGTATCGCAGAATCCTTTTGAGACATGTGGTTGAAAGTCGGTCCTCTTTTTCGTTACCTATTTCTTTTAGGACAGACTGTTTTGTGCGTTTAGCGGTCCATGATATTAACGTTTAGCGTTTTTTCTTCTCTTTGGATATCCTCCTGCTTAGCCATCCCTATTCGCCTTCTTATTTCTGGCTCACAATTTCCGTTACTCGTATGTAGTGATCCGAGATATAGAAATTCTTCAACCCTCTCCAGATCTGGAAGATTAAGAGATCTGAATGCTTCTGTCTTCAGATTGACTTCAACTCTTATGAGCAGATCGACCATTTCTTCTTCTTCGGAGCTTTTCTCATAATATACTCCCCGTATAAGTCAAATAAAAAAATACAATTCAAATAATATTTTTTATTGTTTATTTAAGATATCCTTCATTTATCGTTTTACGGCATTCGTCGTTATTTTTTTTAATAAATCGGGAAATCAGTGTCTAGGAATTCAATATCATAATAAAACCGAGATTTCAGACATGAGAAAAAATGGAATGCGCTACTCTAATCATTCTTCCATAACAGAAGTCGACCGCACCGGACGCAAGAATCCACGGAATGCGTCTCCCGAAGACACGCTCGACCACCAATGTCCTCAAATGGATACATGCGAATATAACATCGGCAATTTTCTATAAGTCGCAAGCCATGCACTGTCGGTTTCGACCGCGAATATATTACGTTCGGCTATGTAACAGCCATGGATTACGTGTACCGTCAGCCGATGCTGACCATGAACAAGATTCTGGGACATGGAAAATTTCACACAGCAGTTTCCGAAGGAATTCCAGATTGTTTTTTTTTCGTCACATGCCATACTCGGCGTTAATCGGAAATTACTTATAACTCAATCGGCGAGCATTCGAATGTAATTTGAATATATTGTGTTCGATTCATCTCCAAGTTTACATATTGCCCGATTCGCTCCGGTTGTCATTACCTGTTCAATCCCCATGATCGAAAACTCGATTAGTTGACGCATGGGAATCCGTTCTACATCCATCTTCAATTAACTCTTACAAATGTGCCGGCTCAAAGGAAACTCATTAACAATCTCGATATTTCGATGGAGCCGTGTACTTGGCGTTAAACAACGGCGAGGAATTTATGAAAATTTTCGCATTCGAACGAAGTATCTCATCCAGCTGTTTTCGATTGATGTTTTACAAAATTAGAAAACGCCGTTGAATCAGATTACCATATCGAATTCTTCTTTTTCACTCTACCGCTCCACGATAGCAATCATACGCCATGAGATAAATTCTTCGACATTCCGCATTTCTTACACTTTTCTTGCTGAAATAACCCTGAATAATTATTAGAATCTAGATGACTTTCCTTCAACCAAAGGTTGAAGTCAAAAATGTGTTGCTATCTAAATCTACCTCTTCATCTCTGAGATCAGAAAAATAATGTCTAAATTCATTTTTCAATGCTTTTAAATGCTACAAAATTTCATTTCTTAAAAAATCTGGAAGATCTTGTTGAACAAGAGTTAATGTTTCATACATTGCAACTTACTTTTGTCTTACAAATTCGACCTTGCTCATAAAAGCACCCAAGGCATCTGTAAATTTTATGATATTTGTATTATTTCGCTGAAGATTCAGTTTATTCAACGGCCCAAAAATGTCCACTAAATAGACAAAGCGCTTAATTACTCACTGAGTTACGTTTCCTCTTGAAAGTCATTGAATACTTGTATGGACAAGAAGTAGATGATGAATTGCATCCATTTGCGAACCAGAGTACCGCCTTTTCAAGACCATCATGGAGGGAAAAGTAGAAGGTAGACGGCGGTTGGGAAGAAAGAAGCTGTCGTGGCTAGTACGCAACTAGACTGAATTGAAAGCTCTAGAATGTTCTAGCTTTTCAAAAACAGACAATTATATGCAGAGACGGCTCGCGACTTTAAAAACAGGTGGAGCATGATGAGGTTGTAGTGCCCCTCCCCCCCATTTTTCTCAAAAAAAAATGAAATGTATATATATTTAGTACAGTGAGGTCGAACCAAGGAAATAATAAGAATTATCATTTTTTTTAATATTTTAATTTAATAAACAAAACTCTTAATCTAAACATAAGTATTTTATTTCTTTATTTGAACTCTTGTCCCCAAAAGTGTTTGTTAAACGGTTGCACGAGCATTCGAAAATTTTGAATAGGCAATCGATGTAATTATAGAAACTTTAAAAGATTTTTATCAATCAGCTGATGATGATGTTCAAATTTCAAAAAAGGGAAATGCAAAAAATTGTCGAAAAACATTGACGATGGGGTTAATTTTTCGAATCGAGTAGGAAATATAGATCAGCGGGGCATATACAGATCTGCCCCAAACAGAGCTTTACGCGGCGATTACCTCCGCCGACTGACAAAGAACAACACACGTTCGTATCAAAGCTAGCGACCACGTATCGATTCTACTCGCATACCTCAGCTAATTGTTAATTGTATTTTTATTAGGAGAAATGTGTGTGGGGCAGTGCAGAGGTTCGGAAACGAACAAGGGACCTAAAGATGAAGCGTTTTTGAAGACGGTGACTGACAATGGAACCCTGCAATGAATTCTGTTGACTTTTGGAGCTCGCGCATTCACACAAGAAAAACCGATTTTTTTTCTTTCGAAAATGAAATAAAATAAAATATTCTAGCATGCCAGAGATTGCTAGAATATTTTTAATTCCTCAACAGCTGGGAACCCCTTGTCTAGTAACTAGACTCTAGTTTGTAAAGAAAACTAGCGCGCTAGGGCGATATTGAGATCGAATACAACCAAACTATGCATAATGAATGAGTCGAGTTTCCATTATATACAATAGTTACAGTTTTTTTACGTCAAATACTCTCTTTTACAAATCAAATGCATCCTTTTACAAGACAAATGCACCCTTTTGCAAATCAAATACACCCTTTTGCAAATCAAATTGACCCTTTTAAAAATTAAGTTAAAAATATTAAATATTTTTCAATATATATATATACATTTCTTTACCAATTCCTTCAAATACGTAAAAAACGGGTTCTACTGTATTTAGTTCCACGATTCTAACCCCGAATTTACGTTTTCCCGCTAATTACGTTTTTTACCAGTATAGAAATTTGAAAAATCACTTTCTGCACATCGTACCGGATAAAAAATATTAAAGTAATTTTCTAAAAAATCATAAAATAATATTTAGAAGCTTTTAAGCTGCATATTGGTTGTGTCAAAATACGTGCCATTCTGAACATATGTACAGAGAGTGCCATAAACAAAATATGTGAAAAAAAGGATGTATTTGACGTAAAAAACTGTAAGAAAACAACAGCATTTTTAGTTTCTTTGGTTTTATCATTCTGTTTGTAGAACAGATTAGCTGATAGAAATCGATGGTTTTTATTATTATTGAATTTACCACTCGAGATTGTAATTTTTAAATATCTTATTTATGTCATGTTCTAAGACGAACGCACACGTCACCCCAGCGTTAACAACTAAAACGCTTTCCCGAAAACATCGTTGCCTCTGCGTGCGCCATCAAGTGGTATCGGTGTTGGCGGTAGCAGACGTCGTCATTAGATGCAATTACCACTGCTTCATATATCAAATCAACGCGGCTGATCAAGATGTATCCGTAATGATTACTATTTATTATGTATTTTGCACGCAACGTGTAATTTGTGGCGGAGGAGGGAGAGAGCAGAGAGGTGGCCCCAGTTCGGGAGATCAATCAGCGACATGTGGGCCCCGGACCTTCATTATTTCATTTTTATTACACGCCCAGTCCTATCTTATTACTGATTTGTATTACGAGATTCTGCGTCTTGTAACGAGCCGTGCAAATCCAGCTCGAATTAGTTAACGCCGTCGGTATCCAGCTGAGACGGGGCCGTGTTATTGGCTGATTTCGGGAGGAGGGTCCGTGCAGTTGGTTAAACCTGAGACATGAGACAGGCCGGAACAAAGACGTACTTCGGCTACTATGATGCAACGCGTGGTCGCTGCTATTGTACGGCTGTGAGACGTGGACGTCGAAGGTCAAAATCGAGGCATTTGAGATTACCGAGATCCCATACAATCCAGTCCTCATCACGTTGGTTACGAAACAAAATTGGAACTTGCGTTGCAAACTCAAACACCAAATGTCGCCCAACATCCTGAGATTGCTAATATTATTATAACAAAAGCATCAACACCTGCTTTGTTTTGAAATCCAAGCACTTATCCCGTTAATAACCAACAAAAAAAATATAATTGCAATGTTGAATATGCATTTGAGCAGAATTTCTTTTAACAGTTTTTTTTATTATTATTATTTAAATCGGATTCACATTATCCGAACTGATTATCATAAACAGCGAGAAAATCGATAACCGAGATGAAACCTTTTAAAAACATATCATGAAATTATCTCTGAAAGTTGATAATAATATAAGGAAAATAAAATAATACGTCGGATTTGTGTTGTGATATTATCGAATCACACAATGGCTCTCAACTCATTGAAATTTATGTTTATTTAGAGTTTTTTAAGAAATGTAATTAATTTTAATTTTTAAAATTTGCCCTCTTTAGCCTTAATTATTTGGCGACTGTGTGCGCCGCACAATCTGGCCATATGGACGACGCGCCCCTGCTAATACTCCTCTTATATGATCTCTTACTCAAAAGATCGACAACTGTGCTCTAGCCAGAAGATACTGAAGTCAACTAAGCCATTTACAGATGAAAATAATATCTATATTAATAATAGAATACTGTCAGCCCTCCTATAACGTTTCCCCTCAATCACTATTTTCTACAAAATGCATTGTCAACTAAAGAGCATTAACCTTTATTTCGCTGGGCAATGTATTATATATTTACGAAATATTAGCATTTTGTAGAAAGAAGCAATTTAGAGGAAACGTTATAGAAGGGCTGACTGTATAGAGAATTCATCATAGAAACTATGTGATTGCTAAATATGCAGGTCCTATAAACGAAAGGGAAGGGGGACATGAGGGGCTGCTGCCACGGGTCTCATAATATTAGGGCGAATAAAAAAAAATTAGGATGAATAATAAAATTTAAAAGGTATTTCCTGCATTAGGGTGTTTTTTGCAGGTCACCAAAATATTGTTTTCCTCGCATTTTCTCTGAAAGGCCCTAAGCATATACACTACTAGCAGGTTTGTTGAACATATACAGTCAACCCTCCTATAACGCTCCCTGTAAATCGCTGTTTTATAATAGTTTTAAGGCCAATTAAGATATTTCGTAGATCTATAATACATTGTCGAGCGAAATAAAGGTCAATGCTCTTTGGTTGACAAGGGATTTTGTAAAAAACAGCGATTTAGAGAAAACGCTATAGGAGGGTTGACTGTATTATAATTGTGTTTCGAATAACTGAATAACTATATATGATTCTTTTACTTCGGACGTTGATGATCATGGAAGACACCTTTGTCCTGTCCAGTAGTACCCTAAACAAGGAGGTGACATCTTCCCCAAACCTTCAGTCAGGACGTACTTGTTCTTTAAGTTCTCATTTTCCATTAATCTTACCCTAAGGAATGAGTTGCAGTATTTTATATTGCAACTCATACTTCTGGACAATCAGAGAGAATTATCAATTCTGTGTTCTAGTTGAGGATGGTTTAGATACCCTTCCATGATTTTAATTATAAGTGGTTTTCAATGTAGAGCGTCTGGTATAGAAAATATCACTCAAACTGGTTGATGAACTTACGCTAGATCTTATCGCATTGCTCTACATTGCCCAGAAGGACAAACTTCTATATATATACATAAATAAACCATAAATTTAATTTGGAAAAAGTATAAAATATAATATTATTTCTTAAGGCATTCGTTTTCGTTTGGATTTGTAATTTATTAACGTGTAAAGTTATAACAATGAGTATACAATTCGAATACCAACTCAATTGGCAATATCTATAGGTTCGGTTGTAATAGTTTGGGAAATTTTATATGAAATAGGCTGAGAACCACTGGCGTAATCTCAAAGACCAGTTTTCACAATCAGGTCATAAGAATTGTATCCGAATTGGTAAAATGGGATGCAAGAATGTCCAGGAAGCCATGATGGATTTGACGTTTAGCTCGCGTACCCAAGCTCGACACACCTGTTAGTACGGAATTATTGTTGAAGGCTGGCTAGGTGCAGGGAAAGAGGTCTGCGCAGAAGCGTGAAGATGGAAGTGGCAGATGTAACCGCTCCATGGCACAAATGGCATCGTCTCAACACCGTGCGACCACTCTACTGTGACCGACTGTACGCCCTCAATTTACTGTCCGATTGTGTGTATGCACGTCTGTGTGTGTGTGTGTATGTAATTAATTTTACCACAGGTTGATATCTCCTTGAACCTGGTCTTGTACTGTTGCTGTGAACCGATGGAAACGATGCCCATACAATGGAGTCGAATCCAGAAGTTTCTAAATCAGATTATTTATATATTTTATTACGTCATCGAAAATTGCAAATATTCATCGTGTTCGTATATTATTTTTATATTCAGATATGCTAATGAATTTGCAAAAAAAATAATTAGCATTTGATGACCGGATTTACGTCAAAACCAATTGAATCACATCCACTTTTCCACATAATAATTATACACACATATGCGTATGAAACGATATGGAACACTTGAGATCTTTCAGAAAAGTTAAAGATATCGTTTATTTCTTATTTTTGAATACACTTAAAATGTTGCAATTCATAAATGGTACGCTGAGTCTTCGCCTCCGTAAGATTATTTTCTAAAGAATAGACAAGCGGAGACAGGGAACGTTAGTGCGCCGACAGGGTCCGGCGCCTGTGTGCAGAACTTAATTTAGCATCCCTGTAGGTCTAGTGTGATTGAAAAGATGAACTGAGGGCAATCGATATTTATTTAAGTGGATTTCTAACCCTGAGGCGGGTCTTTGCCACCTGAAGGACAAAACGCGATCTCCAGAGAGACACCTCCGTCTCAACCCTGATGCCAGGATTGGGATGGTTGTCTTACATGTATAAATAATATATTATTTAATGTCGATTTTATGAAATATAATTTATTTTATTAATTTATTGTGTAATTTAGTGTGTGCGCCGCACAATCTTACCATATGGACGGCGCGACCCTGGCTAGAGCTAATTCGTATTTAATTTACGGTCTGCTAGGGTGTTACGGGCAACTCTCATAGCACATACGTCACTGAATTGGCCTGAATAGCGGCCTGGCTCCTCATACCTCCGTAGAATCTACGAAACCATGATTATGCCAATCGCCATCACCGCCACGTCCAATACCGACATGCTATATACATATTATTTAATATCAATTTCTACGTCGCCTGTGTGCGCCGCACAATCTGGCCATATGGACGGGGTGCTCTTGAATTCGAGGCGAAGAAACAGAAAACAATTCATTTAATTCAAAGTGCAAGCTTCAGCTCTTCGACATTACCTACACGAATCTTTAAATTACTCCAATTATTCATCACCATTGTTTTCTGGGTATTAGTAAATATTTATTGGGCCATTAGTCTCAGGCAATACGTTGGACATGGACTTTGACATCAATATGTGTATGAAGAGTGTTGACGATTACGTTGACGAAACGCTCAATAGTGAAGCCGCAAATTCGTGAACTAACTATTTCAGATACATTATTTGTTGAATGCAGTATTTTCTACTGCAAATCTTAGAGTATGAGGAAAACGAGGCTGTTCTACACCCTCTACACAAGGAACGAAGAACACCAAGATACTGCGAATCACTGTAAAATATAATCCTTCTCCACCAACGAAGAAGAAATGGCCAAACTGCTCAAAAGAATTATCTGTGAAAGTAAACAACTAGGATTCAAGATCAATATCGTTTCATCAATTTGGAAATTACATCTACTTCCAGCTACATGCGGGTTGAACAGATGATTTAAAGTTTCATAAAACACATTCGTTTCATGTACATTTACATGTGACTCGAGATTTAATAAACTTTTACGGGAAACCGACTTAAGAATATCTATTAATTCTAGTTTGATGTGTTCGGCTGTTTCAAGAAGTAGCTTCTGGGTTTCCATAGGCAAAATTTCGCAATTATATCGCATTTATCGCTTTTATCGCTTCTATGTCGCATTTATCGCAAAATGCGATAATCACGTATCTCTGCTGATGATAGTCGATAGAACTAATCAGCTATCCAGATCCATTAAATTTCCGGATCTGGAGAGGGTTGAAGAATTTCTATATCCCGGATCTCTACTAGAAATAAAAATGCGATGTCAAAGCTATCTACACCTTGGAAATACAGGAGGATTCAGTGCAGACTCTGATTTTAAATTTTCTCTTACGGTGAATACAAAGAATATGAAAAAGAAAAATTGACAACTCTTAAGTTGGCGCCCTCATATCTGAGGATCGTGATCATTCTTGTTCTGAAAATTCTTGATTTTATCTCTCCATGATGCTCTGCATTCTGCATCCCACATCGCAGCTACTACTAGGTGGATCCTATGGTGGTCTTCACTTGATCGCTCAAGAGGGTGGGCGCCCTGCCCCTTCCCCTGCGTCCTTATATAGCTATCCAGATCCGTTAATCTTCCGAATCTGGAGAAGGTTGAAGAATTTCTATATCCCGGAACTCTACTAGAAATAAAAATGGGATGTTAAAGCTATCTACAACTTGAAAATGCAGAGGGATATCCAAGACAAAAAAACGTTTAGTGCAGAGTCTGGTATTCTTAATTTTTAATTACAACGTCTGCTGAGATACCATGGACTAAATGTACAAACGTGTCTCTCCTAACTGAAATGGGAAACGTTAAAGATGACGGACTTTCTACTATATGTCTCGCAAGGATTCTTTGATACTTTGACAATTGGCTAGAAGAAACTATAGTCTGGAGAAGCTCGTCGCTTTTGAAAACATACATGATGCGGAATACAGAAAATGCTGAAGATGCAAAATCAAGAAAATTCGAAACAAGGATGATCACGATCTTCAAGTCATGAGGATGCCGACTCACGAAGAAGTACATCCTAGATAATAAGCAAGTGGTGTTTCAGTAGAAGAATACTTTCGTGGTTCTCCATTCTAATCCACAACTGGACCGGTCTAGGAATAACTATTTCATCTCACAGTGGACAGGAAACAAATTGTCTGTATTGAATATTTACAATAACCATTGGTTATCCATACGTGGATCCATCCCGCAAAACCGCGACTTCTCCGAAGATTTCGGTAAAAACTAACTAAGTAGTTCACAGACTTGTCGGATATTTTTTCCAGTATGATTATGGTTGTTTATTTTATCATCACCAGCATGCGTAACTTATTGGTTACGCTCGGTGGTTGCGTTTCATTTTATCTCTGCTGGAATCCAAGAAGCGCTCACTGATTTACGGGCAGGTGGATTCACCACTTTTTACGCGGTCAATCACCACCTCGAACCCCTACAGGAACACGGTTCACGTGACACGAAAATTGTTTAGAACGACTCGGCGCGTGTCTTGTTCTAATTCATGAGCGCCGTGCGCATGCGCCGTCACTCTTCCGCGAGGCAGACATGTTTATTTCGCCATGCACGTCCACTCATCCGATGGCCGACGTCTGTTTTGAAGCCGATTCGCAACAAAAATCAAATACATCATTCGCCGCGACAAACTTTGGACGTTGTATCCAATTTATTCGAGTGTTTGGATGTTGTCTCCTATTATGAAACAGAGACCAATATGCGTGAGAAGCAAAACCAACGATTTTTTACGGCATCATTACTATTATAATTTTTTAATAAAACAAACGAACATACCCAAGAAACTCATTTATGCCTCCATTTTGATATCAATCTACTTTATACGAATATTTTCTGCTTTGTTAATTATTATAATTTTTATTGCATGCCTGCGTATGACTTATGATATTATCATTAATAAATTGTTTAACCACGAATTTACGCCATATTTCTCTGGCATTAATCTGATAAAAATTAAATGATTTAATCTCATTTGGAATACTTTTCTTTACAGCTCTAAAATTTGCATTTTTAAACAAATATTTTTATTTGTGATATGGAATGTTGAGTTGAAGAGTGGCCGGACTCCGGTCACGTGTGAACGATGCAGGACAAAATGGAGAAGGGTATTGGATGAGGCCAGGGATTTACAATAGGGCTGTTACGCCTACGATGATGATGAAATTCGATAGGTGATGCCCTTTCGCTGCAGTTGGACATCAATTCTTTGCTTGGATGGGCAATATTAAATACCCATCCATTAAGTGTTGGAAAATGGCAAACTATAACATTTTCTAGATCAAAGGATCCCATCAACTTTAACTACACTCTTGGGTACATAACTCTTCATAAGCAATCGTCTGTTAATAATTGGGGTATTTTGTTTTATTCCAAGTTAAAATTAGATAACATATCTCTACATGGGAGAGTTTGGATCTACCCAAGTTTATATCCCAGCGCATGGGTACAGGGCTGCCTGGAGTAAGCACTTCTTCAAGCTGTTGGTTGTACATAACCCCCTTGTGCTGTGCAAGTTGCCCCTATGGGCGCCACCTTACTACCATCGGGCATCGGGCATGTGCTTTATCTTCCGCTATACGTGAGGACAGGTGCTCTCGAAAACTCTCCGGTAACTAGAGCCATTACTCTGTTCAACCACTTGGCCGATTATGTTAAATATCGCCGTTTCGTTGATATTTTATAATTCTTTTCTTTTCTTTATTGTTATTTTCTTCTTTATATATGTCATTTTTTCAAGTTACTGTTATGTTTTTATGCGTGATTGGCGACCTGAGTTATTGTGTCACGAATCACGAATTGTCTTTGTGAAAAAAAAAACAATCGTACAAAATACAAGCATTTCAAGTGATTGATGAGAAATTCTTGATCAAAAAATGATTATATTGTGTGTTACAGCGGAACCATGTTGTTGAATACTGTGTTATAGGAGGGTTTGCTGTATATTAAATAATTCGCGGAGATTTTTTTAACAACATCTTGAAGTCTATGCTCTACGTTTTGCAAAGATCTGTTATTTTTGTTTGTTAGCTTTTGGCTAATTGGAATAAATAATACTGTGCAGTTTGATGATTATTTAAATGAGGGGCTTTAAGACATATTTAACACAGGGGCTCGAAACCAACAGCATCGTCCGAAGGGGGTCTATTTATAAGGGAAAATAGACCCTAAGCATTTAAACTCAAGATTGAATTTTTTTTTTTTAAATGGATTATTATAAGAATAAAAATAGTGCGAAAATAATCGGGGCCCACTGAGGACACGCCGCCGATAGACCGACCGGTAAATTCTCGTGGCACGTGTCACTGTTATACGTTTCACTGGCACTTGACACATCGTTACGGATGCGAGCGAGAAAAATCATCGCTCCCGTGGCTACAGAAGCGATTATTGTTGTTTTATTTTTTTGTTTAAAAATAATTATTCGAGAAAAATTAAAAACTAGGAGTCCCAAATAGACCCCATCGACACGGCTAGGTTAATGACAACTTTGGCATTACTACTTTATCGCGGGTTGCTCACCCCTAATCTATATAAAGATTTGATAAAGATTCGATAAACATTCAAATGACTCTAAAGATGCAACGGAAATGAGTCTCTCACACTAATATTCCCCTCAGTGTCAAACCACGACACTGCTTATTTTTTTAATATTATTTCAGTTGGATTGAAATTTATATTATTTTATATTTTATACCATTTGTGTAACTATTATGTTGAATCATAAATAATTTTAACTTTTATTTTGTTTTAAAAAAATTACAAAATTATATTAATCTATTATGTATTCACCACTGTTAAATATAACCTTCTCCTTATCTTATTGGCAACTTATCGATCCCCTCCTCATAAATGTTGGTGGGTTTGGAATAAAAGAAAGTATCGAGGCATCGATTGACTACTGTAAGGAACAGAAAAAGTGGTAGTCCGTAGGAGCAAGATCTGGGGAGTAGGGTGGATGTGGTAAAACATACCGCTTGAGCTCCAGAATTCCCAGAGGAGGCTTGTGGCAATAGACATTCGGTCTGCCTTATTTCGGTCCATATACCTAACTTGCTGACTTTTCCAAATTTTCCAGGTGGCGATAAACTGTAGATTGTGACGTATTGAGTCTCTCTGCCAACTCCCTTGTCGTTTGACGTGGATTTTATTCCATATCGCATTTAAAATATCGCTATCGAAATCGGAAGGACGACTCGCCCTTCATGATCTTTTAAAGTCTCATCTCCAGAATAAAATATCCAGACGAATATGCACTTTTTGATTCTCCATTTTAAGAGATCGGAATAACACCACTGTAACGTCCACCACACTAAATAGTTGTCGAATGACTGACAGGCCACTTCTCTATCTAGTGAAAACAAAAAAATCCTCTTGTCAGTGCGTGTAAATCCCAAGAATAGAAACTGTCTGCCTGAATCGGAAGTTATTTATGACTCAACATAATATTGTATAACAATATTATGTTGAGTCTGTAATGCCAATTATACATGGAGTTTAAACAAATAAATAAATAATTTGTTTCCAAAAAAACATGGCCACAATTTTATATACCGTTTCGAGTTTTTTCCACTTATTCCATTATTTACTAAAAAAAAAAAAATGTAAATATTACCGAATACACCCACTCGAACAAATGGACGAGTGTATCACATACAAATAACCAATTCAGATTTTGTATAGCAGTAATTAAATCAGCCAATCGGATTATGCTTGATGAATTTTTAAATCTTTACAAACATCACCGACACGATCATTATTTTTTCCACATACACTTCAATACAAAAATCAATAGATACGTATTTACTGTTATTCTCATATTACAGTTTAATTAAAATAATCTTTAAATCGGCACCGTACATTGAAAGATATGTGTTAGCGTGCGTTTTTTATGTAAGAAAATATTCATGTTCGCATTATGAACGAGTTATATGTATTAAAAACCTTAAAATAGATTTCATAACAAAAAAAATATCATTAGAGATATATTAATAACTTTTTGAGGCTAAGTTTCGGTTCCGGAAAAGATTGCCGCTTAATTAAACTCAATATATATAAACTTATATCAGGGGCGTAGCTACGGCATAGTAAAATCATGCAGGACACAAAGACCAGGGGCGGATTTACCCTTAGGTACTTAAGACGCGCGCCTGGGGCCTCAATAATTCAAGGGGCCTCAAAGTTCAGGTCTCCAAACGATTTTTTTCATATAGAAAAAGCAATAAACTATAAAAGTTTAATTTTGTTTTTTATGTGAAATTAATTATGTATTCAAAACATCAGGTAAGCTATTTTCATAAGTACAGTTTTTTATGTCAAATACACCATTTTGCAAATCAAATGCATCCTTTTACAAATCAAATGCACCCTTTTTCAAATCAAATACAGCTTTTATAAATCAAATACAACTATTTGCAAATTAAATTGACCTTTTTAAAAATTAAGTTAAACAATTAAATATTTTTCAATACAGTCAGCCCTTCTATAGCGTTTCCTCTAAATCGCTGTTTTTTACAAAAATTCCTTGTCAACCAAAGAGCATTGACCTTTATTTTGCTCGGCAATTATAGATTTACGAAATATCTAAATTGACTTTAAAAATATTAGAATTTTGTAGAAATCAGCGATTTACAGGAAACGTTATACATATACTTTGGGTTGACTGTACATATACTTTTTTACCAGTTCCTTTAAAAATGTAGAAAACGGGTTCCACTGTATTTAGTACCGCGATTTTAACCCAAAATTTACGTTATCCCACTAATTACGTTTTTTTAACAGTTTAGAAATTTGAAAAATCACTTTCTGGATGTTTGACGAAATACATTTGAAACATCAGATTCGAATCGATCATTTTGTATTCGCAGTTGTATTTTAAGTGTCCAGGCCCATTTGTATATTCAGATCATGAAAACTAAATAAATATTTTAAAATAACCATTTAGAATAAATAATTATTAATCTTTATTGTCCGCAATCACGAAATAAATAATAAATACAACAATATACACTTGTGTTGACAGGGGTGCGATGTTTTCTTTCTCGATGTGCCAAACTTCCAAAAAGTGATTTTTCAAATTTCTATCCTGGTAATAAAACGTAATTAGCGGGAAAGCTTAAATTCGGTGTACTACATAGAAACAGTGGAACCCGTTTTATACATTTTTGAAGGAACTGATAAAAAAAAGTATATAAATTAAAAAATATTTAATTGTTTAACTAATTTTTAAAAGGGTCAATTTGATATGCAAAAGGGTGCATTTGATTTGTAAAAGGGTGCATTTGATTTGCAAAAGGGTGTATTTGACGTAAAAAAACTGTATATTGCATGAGGGTCAATATAAATGATAGTTATCCTCAATTATTCAATTATTCAAGATGGTGATTTGTTATTCGGCCATTTTGTTTTTTTAACAATTGAGGTTATGTTGCCATGATGTAGTACAATTTTAATTGAAATCGTAATAGCAATAATTTTAGCAGGTGCATTGCTACCTTAAGGCAAAATGATGCAAGGCATTGAGGCCCTTGCATTTAGTGACCCTCAGGACCCTTGGAATAAAAGCATCTTTCAGTATAATCAAAAAACTTGTCGTTTTAAATAAATATATATGCGAGTCAAAATCTCATGGAACGACACGGTTTGCGACTCCCTATTGATATTTGTTTCTATAGTCAATATTGTTTCTTTTACTTTTAGGTAGTTTGTTGAGTTTAAAGCTGAAGAAAGAATATTTCGGAGTGATACCAATACGCTTTCAACAGATGTTATTTCATATTGAATTGAGCCTCGGCATTTGGGGGCCCTCGATTTTTTTTAACGGTATAAATTAATAAAAAAAAAACAGAAGATAGAGAGAGTGTTTAAAGTTGTTGGTTTTAAACGTTAAGACATATCGATTCTAATCTTCTAAATCATTCGAACACTTTACCTAACTAAATTCAAATTATCTGGGAGGAGGGCCCTCATGCCACCTTTGTGTCTGAATTTTAGTTAAATTATTAATAAAATCTACAAATATGGATACCGTAAAATTTCAGTAGTAGCCTTCCATCATCGGGCCCATCCCATGGCAATAAAACGGTGCGATCTACATGATCCACGATCACGATCGATACGATTTACAGCTGGCGTCGATAACTATTACATTTTATTGGCCGTAAGTTTGTTTGTTTGGACCGAAAGAGGCGACAGGTTCCCACCTTCACGCATCACCGGACGACGGTACGATTTAACGCCATTGTCTTTCGATCGGCAACCACCGAATCGGAAGAATGTCTGCACAGTCAACGGGATGCCGATTGTAATTGGCTCTCGTCTCCGCGGCAGCGACTTAATAAGACGCCAGGTGAATCCGAACGACAGGCTGATGGACGATGGACCAGGGTTCAATCCCGACACCAGTAAACACATCAGAAAATGGAAAAACCGACCGCATACGCCGTTCGAGACGGCATCACGCCATTGGACGCAATAAATAATATTGCGGCTAATTACAGCGATAATTATTTTCCAGCGGCATGGCTATCTATGCATCTCGAGTACAAAAAATGTTATTTTTATGATTTGAACTGTACCGTAGCGAGGGCCGAGTACACAGTAGATGGGTCGCGATAAGGGGAAAGCGTTGCCAGGCTGGTCGTGAAGACGAGCCTGGCTGCGACCGGAGCCACGGTCAAGTGGCTGCGGGCCCGTCACGGTCCGCGGGCCCTCGATCACCTCACCTCTCCGTAACCGTAACCGCGGCCAAAACACCATAATTCACCTAAATCTACAAAAAAATCGTGAAAAAATTTGTACAAACCGCTAGTCGGATTTAATACCTTTTTTATCATTAAATTGACCACTATAAAATTATTTTACCACTACTAAATATATAACTTTATATCACGAAATATTACTAACGCATTTGCCATTCGAAACTGATAGTGGCCTGTGTGCAAAAATTTAATTGGATATATAAAAAAGAGTTGATGGTTCAAAAAATTTAAATCTGGTGATTTGTGTTTGGAAAACGAGCCTCGAAGTGGACGACCCGTCAAGGCAATCGAAGATGACCCGATGCTGACCATTGAAAAATTATCCTGGTCCAGTACTCAGAGGATCCTAAAGAAGTTGGAAAAGATTAAAAAAGAAGGTGTTTGGGTCCCACACGCATTCACGCGCGACCTCATGTTGCGTAATTGACGTATGAAAAAATTCAGGATCTTGGATGGGTCACCCTGTTGCATCCTCCATACTCGCCGGATCTCGCACCATCTAATTTTTACTTATTTCGTTCTATGGAGTATTTTCTAAGAGATCAAAATTTCAATGCCTTAGAAGAGGTGAATACATCCCTTTCAGACTATTTTCAGTCAAAACCCTTAGAGTTTTACAATGGCATGGATGATTTTAAAGAAAGGTAGAAGGTTATATCATAATATGGGGAATTATTTTATATAAGAAAAGTTAAATAAAGTATAAGAAAAATTGTGTTGAATTTCATTGAAAATAAACGACATTATTTATTAGCAGTGGTGAATACATAATAGATTAATATAATTTTGTGATGATAAAAAATAGTAAAGGTACTCAGTTGCCATTTTTTTTATGAAATCGAATTTTCGTAAAAAGCATTTTTGGCAATAGAATTCAAGATCTATCCCATAGTGCGGCGCCTGTGTGCGCCGCACAATCTGGCCATATGGACGGCGCGGTAACTGGCCCCTGGAAACTGAATACCTTCTTTAGTCGGCACCCTCAATTCTGAGGATCGTGACCATTCTTGTACCGAATCTTCTTGATTTTGTCTCTTCAGGATTCTCTGCATTCTGCATCACGCATCGCAGCTACTACGGTGAAGCCTGTTGCGCTCTTCACTTGGTTGCTCCGGCGGGTCCAGGAGGCCCTGCTCCTTTCCCTGCGTCCTTGTTTTGTACGCTTCCAAGAACGAGGAGCATCTCCATGCTATCGTTTCTTCTAGTGAGATGTCCAAAGTATCAAAGAATCCTTTTGGGACATATGGTAGAATGTCAGTCTTCTTTGTCGTTCCCCATTTCAGTTCAAGGACAGACACTTTTGTACATTTAGCGGTCCAGGGTATTCTCAGCAGACGTCACCAGCACCACATTTCAAAGGCGTCAATTTTCTTTCTCATATTCTCCTTTATGGTCCAGGTTTCTATGCCGTAACTAAAAATTGAGAATACCAGACTCTGCACTAAATATTTTTTTATCTTTTTGGATATCCCCCTGTTTTTCCAAATGGTCGATAGCTTTGACATCGCATTTTTAGCCATCCCTATTCGCCTTCTTATCTCTGGCTCACAATTTCCGTTACTGAATCAATTTTTATTAAATTGCTTAGTTGTACATAATCCGATCTCGATCAAAAATTATATTTCGAGATCATAATTTATCGACTTCGAGATTCTAGAAGTACTCAATGATTTATATATTTATAGATCAATATAACTTGAATCGTTACGTAGACCATTATCTAAAATCGTCTCCTACACTCGATTTACGAAGAATTAGTGATAAAAAATAACGGTCATGACAGGATAGATGGAACAAGTAAATGTACTGCACATCCTCACGAAGAAGGAAGGTTTTGAGGTATTGTTTAGAATTGCTAGTCATCGGTGGTTCATAAATCATCGAAAAAATCCTATGTCAGTGCGTAAATTTTGATTGATTGGATTCAGTTAGCAAATTTAGCACTTGAGAGGGCCCAGACGCAATTCAATTTTAAGGCCCCACCTATAAATATTAATATTTTAACTACCCTTATAATGTGTATTCTACCCGCTCGCTTTTTATTTTTTAAGAAAAATAGTAAAAACGATAAAAATATTTATTACTGCACAGTGCGCAGTTTTTCAAAACTTCTGCGCAACTGCGAAATTTAGAACATTGGTTATGAGATATTTCTTATGTATTTTATCGAGAAAATGATGTATTAATACAATGTGTTTTTAATAACCTCATTAAATCATAAAAAATAGATTATATTATATATAAAGCATGTTATTAAAATGTTTACAAACCATAGCCTAGGTTGAGCTAGTTCTCTTATGTTTACCGATGCTTGTAATCATTAGTTAGTTGAATAACCATCAGGGAACACTGCGTGTCGCTCATATATGGATAGTTGAGCATGTGACTAACGATTGCAAAAAAAAAAAACAAAAATCCTCATCTCAAAAATTGATAAAACTCATCATAATTATTATATTATTATCGTGAATGGATTTATAAATTCGTTTATTCGATCGAAAAGTAGTTCGTATATTTTCCGTTTACCGCCAATTGGCCTCGGCAACCTGTGTTTACGAGCATGTCCGCTCCAGGGTAGTTCATCTCCGTTTACGCCAACTGTAAAACCGATTGCGCTACCTACTAACCATAGATTATTTTATGGTCTCAAAACACAGAGCCGAGATGTCTGAATAAATATTCAAATTAAGCCGTTCTCCCATCCTAATTATACATCTAATGAAGGTTAATGAATGCTCAAGACATTTTCGACGATACAAAAAACAATTCCCATCCTAAAAATTAATTAATAATGATTGATTAGAATAAGTATATATCAGCCATTAATTAAGCTATGCATTATGTCTATACGTTGCCTTTGTGTTCGATTCGGTAGGCTTTCAAACGAAGACAAATAAAAGTGTTGATTGGGATTCTGGTCGGATTCGCTGGATCCCGATCTCCGGACGATGCGGAGAACATAATTATGTTATGATTAAAATTGTGGATGTAGGACGAGAGATGTGTTCCGCGGTGCATCTCGTTGCATATTGCATCACAGCACGCATTCCTACATACATTCCGAGTAGTGCACCGACGGCTGTGTGTCCTCTTGCAGAACGCAAATTGCAGAGACCACGGGGCGATAATGGCCTCGGCGTTATTAGCTCCTCCTCGGCTCTATCATCAGGGCGGGCAGCTCGACTACTCCACTTCTGGCCGAGGCTAGATGGCGAGATTGGCGCCACTTAGCAAAACCGACGCGGAGGACCCTCCGCCACACCGCCCAATGGTACAATGCCCACGGATTAATTTGGGCGGCACACAGCCCGTGTAATGATCCACCATTTTATATGAAATCACTAACGATAATTATTTTTAAATGATGATAGCTTTAATTGCCGCGGTCTTTATGGAAAAAATAATTATACGCGCGGTAATTAAAAAATATATTCCTGTTCTCTCGGTCCAGTTGACAAAACAATGCGCTGCTTTCGAGACGCAGATCTTCTCCGCTGATAGCCGACGCTGAAGCACGCGTTCAATGTAAATTGCTCTGGCAAAAAATACATTTTGCCGGAATTTAATCAATTTTAATTTGCACGAGGATATCAATCGCAATCGAAAACATTTACAATAACAACAACGGCTCTAGGAAACGTAGAACAAA
The DNA here is from genome assembly GCA_022495035.1 of Philopotamus ludificatus. Taxonomy (NCBI): domain Eukaryota; kingdom Metazoa; phylum Arthropoda; class Insecta; order Trichoptera; family Philopotamidae; genus Philopotamus; species Philopotamus ludificatus. The sequence goes on along the minus strand of JAGXCT010036638.1, from coordinate 143,237 downwards.
GGCAATGGTGGATATCTCGTTAGGCGCGTAAGGGGCGCGCCTAGGGCCTCCTGAAGATATTCTGAAGACGGTGGTGGATTCAGATTCTCGTCAAATAATTGAGAAATTATCGTTGAAGATGGCTGTCCATGTTCTACACCTGGCGGGTGGCCCCTGACCTCCCCGTGGGGCTAGGTGTGAGTAGGAGGAACGGGAGCCAGTGGGGGCGTCTCCTAGAGCAAACCGCGCCCCGGGAAGCACCCGCAGGTCAGCTTTCCAGGCAGGTCACTACGGTTTCTCTGTCCTCCGAAACTAACAAAGGGGTCCTTGGCGGAGCCCACAACCGACGGGAGTGGTTTAACCTACGGGATTCCTCCTCGGCGACGGAATTCCCTGTTGTCAACCGTTGCCTTGGAGGGGCAAACGACTCCCAGTCGAACTTCACGCGTCTTCATGATGAAAGAGGCTAATATCAACCGGTAGTCTTGTTACTGGTGAAACATATGAAGAGACGTCTTAGCTCCGGCGGGGCACGCGGGTACTTACCGAGCTTAAGAATAAGCGATAGAGTGTGCGGACGTGGCAAACCCGTACAATTCGGCCCTGTCGCAAGCTTTGTGGTGCGGGGCAGGAGGCGAGCGGGAAGGGAATCGACTGCACGCTTCGTCACTGATAAACAGGGCCTCATGTGGCCCAATACTCGCAGTAGTTGCTACCACTGTGGGATCCTCCTTTCCCCTGGTTGGACGGAGCCCAGACCTGATTTAGAGGTGATTTAGTGTGTGTTTTCTGTAGAACCAGTATTAATATCCATGGTCTACAGTTCAGGATCATCGCATAAGAAAATTGTACAGGCAAGGAATTTGGGTTTCTCGAGAATTGACGGAGGCGGCGCTCGATCAACGGCGTACCATCCGCGCATCTCGTTTGTCTCGGTATGAAGCCGATCCGTTTTTGCGGCGAATTGTAACTGGAGATGAGAAGTGGGCCAAAGACTGTCGCTTATCGCGCTGACCAGGGCCTATAGGACTGCCTCTACAGCGGTTCTGTCGGTCCTTGCCCGCATTCTGCCGATCGACTTTGAACTCTAGATCCCTCGTGGACTAATGTCGAAGCTTTGGACCAAGCTGCACTCAAGAAAAGACACTATAGTATTGCGTTAAACGTATGGCAATCCCGCTGGTCTAGTGAGAGTACGGGCAGAACTGGTTTCCAGCTCTTCCCCAATGTACTGGCTCGAGTGAAGCTGCATTGGTTTGCTCCTGATCACTACGTGTCCCAATTTGTAACGGGACATAGCTCATTTAAAGCAAATCTTCATCTTTTGTGATTTACACTGTCCAGGTCGGAGGGAGATTCTCCTCCTTTAACATATTACACTTGCCTTCTTAGGTGTAGGTCGTTTGTATTTCTAAGGAGTTCTTTGATGCGATGGTTGCCACAGCGAGTTGTAACTGAAGATGAGAAATGGGTGCTATACAATAAGCCTGTACGAAAACGCGAGGCCTCACTTTGCAAAAATAACACGGAAAAAAGGGGAGCTTGGATTGAAACTTTTAACTCATCCAGATAACAGATCGTTAGAGCATACAATAACAGGTAAACAAAATTAATTTATTTATTATTTATTTAATTTTTTTGACTACGATGAATGAATAGCATAACAGAAAGATTCCAAATCGCCATTCATCCATTTAAGATTTGAATAATAATGTTGGAAAAGTGAAAACGCATCTGAAAAAGTTTTTCAATGAAAATCGAGGGACTTTTTAAAAAGGGTATCGAACAACTGGCAAAAAGTGTTGATTAGAATTTGAGATTTTTTTAATAAATAAATGTTTTTCGCCAGGAAAAAAAATATTGATTACTTTTCGGTCCCCCTAATATTATGAACCATATGCACTGACTGTTCCGTAGACCATGATCTATGGATTCAGGCGCGTAACTACCTTAAGGCAAAACGACACAAGGAATCCAGGCCATCGGCATACAGCCTTGCAAAGATCCTCGGCCCTCAGGGATCCTCTGAATTTTTCTAAAGATAATAAAAATATGTAACATCGAGATCACTAATATCGAACATCGAGAGGCTAATAAAAAGAAGACAATAGAAACAATAAAAATGAAAAAGGTAAATTTATTTTTTTTCTGTATTTTTACATAAAATGTCCGCATAGAATGCACATTATATGGTGTAGGGGTAATGAAATTATTTTGAGGGGGGGCTTCAAAATTGAATTGCACCTGGGGCCTGTCAAGCGCTAAATCTGCCACTGTATAAACGCTAATATATTTTGTAATAATATAAAATAACTTTTTTAGAAAATTTGTTGACCAAAAACTATTATTATTAAGGCCACACGTACATATTAATGCTTGCTTACTGCTCGTAATTCTTTCTCTACTGACTCACTGCCCACACCAGTAATTTTTTACTCACATTCCGTATCGTCAATTATTTTTATTCGAAAATATCTCACAATAAGAGAGTTAAAACTCTAGTTGAAAGACTGAAAATTTAATATATATCAAGTAGTTGATCTGATTCTGCTTTCTGCATTATCTGCTTTTAACGAGTCACAAGTGACAATATCATCATCATCATCATCATTTGACAACCACAAGGCTCTCATTCGCTGAGGGTAAGGGCATTACCAAACCCTCGCATGGTAGTCGAGACCAAAGGAACCTGAGTCTCACACGTGACGTGAGGGCTCCCCTTTCGTGTCCATACTGCAGGGACCCGAGCCGTCTTGGTATGCGATATTTCATAGAGATTTCCCTCTCTTGGCCATTGCTGGCATTGGACGTACATCTTCTACCATGTTAGTATCGGATTCTTAATTCTCTCGACTGTGTCCAGGCAAGTAGAAGGATTTGTCCTGGTATTCGTTTTTTCCTTCTAAGGCAAGATTCGCTTATAACGAGTCACGAGTGACGAGCATGAGCTACCACAATAACAATAATACCCATATAGATATACATAGGCATAGATATGCACATCTGCCCAAAATGAGTCTCAAGTAGCCGATTGCAAGTGGTTATGAGCCCTGTCGCGCAATAGCAATCCTTTCATCATGGGAAAGACCTCCTCAGAGAGGGGTCCCATATGTATATATGAAAACATCATCGAAGAGATTGACATCCCGCTATCATACAAAGGACATGCTTAGAATTAATCACGTAAAGGTATGTAGAAACGCATGCTTTGGAATAACCACGTAGAGGAATGTGGAAACACTTCTTAGTATCTCTGTCACCAGTAATTGGTGTAGATGCGACTATCCCGGGCTAGGTTGACCCGGCTTCCTAGCCATCCAAAGGCAAATGCCGGGATAGTTTCTTGAGCCGTTTCTCATCACATTACCGCTTCCAATAAACTCGCTTGGTCATCCAGTTCCTAGGCCGTAGTGACAACGAGGAAACACGTTCGGATGGAAACAATGCCACAACCGGCGTCTGTTTTAGACTATCGTTAAGGCGAGCGATGTTGGTCTGTCAGTCGTAAGAGGGGCCCATCCCTCCGTAAGGCTAGTGGATCAACCAGCACCAGGATTACGTAGCCAATTAATGCTGTTCTTGGCGTGCTCAGAAATGTCGGAAGTATATATTTTTTTTCAAGTTATTATTATGTTTTTATGCGTGATTGGCGACCTGGGTTATTGTGTAATGCCAATCACGCATTGTCTTTATGAAAAATAAATGAATAAAGATGAATATTTGTTGACAGAGCAGTCGGAGCAGGGGCGGCGAGTGCAGCCGCAACGACCAGCTGAAGAGGAGCAGGCACACGGAAAGAAACTCGTTAGTTCACGGCCACGGCTTTGGGTTTATTGTTCATCCTGTGACCGAGCATTCTAATCGCGGTAATTAGTTATGCGCGTAGCGATATGGAAAAATAGAATTAGCCGAGTCGTTCACCTGCTGCTAGCTGCGCTGCAGGTCTAATGGCTGCGGCTGCGGTCGGACGGACAAGAATGCGTTGCGGTCGCCCCGGCGACAAACGACGGAAGAGACAAATCAAGCGAGACTTCCGAAATGTTGTCCACGAGGCAGTCGTGAGCCCCCGGCCTAATCCGTTCATCACGCCCTCGTCAAATATCACCATCATCATCATTTGAGTGGCCGCGCTCTCTACCCTAATCGCCGTCTCGGCGGTCGACCATGCCGCTATTTTTAACTCACACATCTTCAGATTTTCTAAAAAATGTTAATAGATTCAAATGAAACCTATGAATATTAAGATTATTCAAATTATTACATGCAATTTTTTTTTTTGAAGAATTGTTAACCTAACAGTGCCCATATATATCATGCATAACTATTTTTATTCTGAGAATAATCCATTTTTTAAAAAGTCAAGGTATTGATTGATGAATTCAATAATATCTTGACTTGAAATGCGTGGGGTCTTATTTCATATTAAATATACCCCATCGGCCGTATCTTAAATATTCTGTTAATTTAGCATTTAATTTTCCAACGTTAACTAATTTAACGACCATTCTAGGTGAACCAAATATACCATTATCATTATTAGTCACCTGCAGAGTCCATTGAATAGGTAAATTCCATACATATTTCTATATACACTGGGAACAAAAAAAAGGAAAATTAAACGAATAAAATATGGTATATTTCTTGTTACTTGATTACTTCTAATAAGCATGTTCCATATTTTATTACAAAAAAAAATAACAACTGCCATATCTGGTGCATTCAAATTTAATATTTTAGTACCATCTTTCGACAACTGTGACAACTAATTCGAGTTAATATAAATGTTGCCAGTATCAAAAAATATACAAAATTACTCGTTAAATTTTATGATATAGTATAAACGTTATTTCCTACAATGGCCGATTGTGACTTTTTGGGGCCTAATGCTTTTACATTTAGAGGCCCCTAGTAGCATATAATTCCGGGGGGTGTCGTTTGTCAATTGAAGCCTGTCATGACTACCCGTCATTTTCTATTGAACGGGGGAATAAATAATTTGGCATTTTAAACGTACATTATTATTTGAATTTATGATTTATTTAATATATTATTTGAGATGATGACATTTGATTTTTAATTCGTCGCAAAAAAGGAAACAAAAGTCCAAGTCTTGGGGGCCTCTTTGAGGCCCCCAAAGATCCAGGCCCTCCTTGAGGCCCCTGATTGTCTATTTATTCCAATTGTATAGTTATTCTAATCTACGACTTTTGTTTCTTTTGCAAAAAGGCAGGTTAAGTTAATTTATTTTTAAATGTGGAGTTCATATTTTTTTTTCAAATAACTACAGATTTAATTATCCTCTCAATGCGGCGAGCATTTCATTTTAGCTGTGCCGATGGGGTCTATTGGGGATCTTACATGTCACAAACTAATTGTAATTGCCTAAAAAAATCTAATCAATAAATAATATAAATAATCATCGTCCTTTATGGCCAACTTGTGGAATATGGAGCTCCTCGCCCTTTCCTTAAATCAACTTCCTGGAAAGACGATCTAAGTCTTCCACTCGGCACAGTTATGTCCGAGGATCGTGACCATTCTTATTCCAAATCTGCTAGATTTTGGCTCTCCAGGATTATGTGCAATCCGCATCTCGCACCGCAGCTACTACGGACCTGGAGCCTATGACAGTTTTTACTTGGTCTCTCCAGCGGATGAGCCCTGCCCCTTCCGTTGCGTCCTTGTACATTTCCAAGTGCGATCAGCTTTTCAGGCTATCGTTTCTTGTAGCGAGATGTCAAAAATATCACAGAATCCTTTTGAGACAGAAAGTCTGTCATCTATATCAGTGCTTCCCAAATTATGGGCCGCGGCCCTCTGGGGGGTCACAGGATTCCTCGCGGGGGCCGCGAAAAAAATCAGTACAAAGTACAAATATTCATTTATAAATATTTTTCCACATATATATTTAAGTCTGTTAAATAATAACATATATGAGAACATATTTATATACACAACAACAACAAAAAACAACAAAAGGGTTAGATTAATCCAATTGTAAAAAAATATCTGCTATTGTAATGAAGAATTCATCAACATCTCCTCGAATTTGAAATGGTTGGAATAAAAAAAATAAGATCAAATAAGAAAAAAATAAGGACAAATAAGAAAAAAATAAGAACAAATAAGAAAAAAATAAGAATAAATAATAATAAAATCAGAATAAATAAGAAAAAATAAGAATAAATAATAATAAAATGAGAATAAATAAGAAAAAAATTAAAATAAATAAGAATAAAATCAGAATAAATAGGAAAAAATAATAATAAAATGAGAAAAAAAATAAAAATAACAGTGCATTCCACTGTAGGTGTGCATTCCACTGTAGGTATGTCTCTTCCCGCCATTCGGCGTTCATCCTTGACTTGAAAATGGAGAAAGAGTAATAGATGTTGCTAGATTATATAGCATAAATGAAGCTACAATAAGAACCATTAAAAAATAAAACTCAAATTAAAAGAGGTAGCAGCTAACACTACTTAATACGGAGCACAACTTCATATATCAGAGACATTGCATGGAAAACATGGAGAAGGCCTTAATGATTTGATAGAGGACCAAACACAAAAACGGATGCCAGATTGATACCAACGCTTATTACAAATAAAGCGCTATGGATTTACTCTAAAAAATTCAAAGAGAAGCAATTTCATCCCTCTTTATCTGAAAAAGAAGCAGGCTTGAGCAAGTCATGCTTGTCTGAAAGATTCAAATCAAGACACTCTCTACATAGGTGAACTGGCATCTGGCGATATAGATGCAGCCCAAGAATTCCAAACAAAATTTGCTGAAATTTTTGCCATCAATTCATATACTCCCAATCAGGTTTCTCAATGCTGATGAGTATACATTTTGGAAAAAGATTTAATTAATAAAAAGAATATACTTTATTTTAAAGAATAATTTTGTGTTATTTATGTATTTCAAAACAACCAAATTCATGCGTTTTTTTGTGTACTTTTGATTTACACGGGTTTGAAACTGACAAATATACACATCGATTTACACGTTTTTCCTTGTGAACCCATCTACCGTGGTAAATCGAGGATAGGTGTGTATTATAATTGTAATAATATTATTGGCAAATAATCTAATAAACTATAAAATCATTTTTTTTTGGCGGGGGGGCGGGAATTAATTTTCAGGATTTAGGGGCCGTGAATATTTAGTGACCAAAGCAATTGATCTATATCAGTGCTCCACAACCTATTCTCATCTACTGCACACCAGGCACACCAAAATTCTTCCTAGAATTTCGCGGCACACCAAAAGCTAAAATATATAAGTATTAAATTGATACACAAATTTTGTATGTATTTAGTTATTATAGTTATTCTATACAATATTTTAAAAAATAATTTGTCATTGTGCATTAAATACATAATGAAAAATTGTAAAATTTTAAATACATTGTATTTGACCGTGGTACACCTGTATTCGGCTCACAGCACACCAGTGTGCCACGGCAGGTTGCGGAGCACTGATCTATATATTACATATGCATTTATTAACCTAGCCGTGCTGATGGGTCTATTTGGGACCCCAAGATTTTGATTTTTCTCAAATAACTCTTTAAATATAAATCCTACATATCCTAAACATTTCGTATTTGTCTAAAAAAGTCTAAAGAATAAATATAAAACAATAATATAAGTTTCCATTAGCACGGACGCAATATTCTTTATCGCTCCGGACCGGAGACGAGCGAGAAAAAAAATCACGCATATGCAAGTGCGAGCGAGAAAAAACATGGTGCTGTGCAAGTGGTGAAACCACATGCGACGAGCCGGGAGCGTGTCTCAGTCGCAGCGGAACATCATCGAGTTCGCACGTCACTTACGCGTCATATTCATTAGTAAAAAACTCTAAATTATCGACCAAATTATAAACATATGAGTAACTATTTTATTTAGAAAGAATTTATCAATATCTTGACTTGAAATGGGGTCCAGTTTTATACAAAATATACCCCATTGGGGTATATGGGCCCGATGGGGTATATTTTCATACAAAATAGACCCCATCGGGCAGAGCCAATGGTTTTAAGCCGCCATGGCGGATCAATTATCCAAAAAACAATAGACTTTTAAAAATATATATATAACTTTATTCATAAAAAAGAGATTACATTAGTGTATATTTTCTAATAAATAAATTATTATATAACTTAATATCCCTCTAGTATATACAACATTTTACATATGTACAGCTGCAACATAAATGTACACAACACTCTTTCTTGTAAAGATCATTAATACATATATGGCACTGGTCACATTTACAACAACATAATCTATTCAAAAACACTTTTAAATTCATCGAATCGCGGGGAAATGTAAATGATGAAAACATCAGAGTAAAAATAATACATCATTAACTATAAAAACTCGGTCGGAGATTTGCCATTTATACAAACAACCTGTGCTGCGTATATTTCATTCATGATTACAGACAGTTCAGGTCAAATCCAATCAATTCATCTAAAAATATCCTACGTATCATTCTGTAAACCAAACTAAAGATAACTAATAGATTATTAAGTACAAAATACTATAATAAAAAAAGTATATATATAGTACGCAGTATTTAATTGGAATTTTAATGCATTAGAAACGTCCTATTTAATTTATACAATCGTATAAATTGGCGTTTAATTAAAACTGTTAGGCATCTAAATCATAAAGCACAAAAACATAATAAATTAGTTATTACAAAAAAATCAAAGAACACATATCAATTCATAACGGATACGCATTTTAAATTTTACCCTGAAATCATAGTTTTAAAAATATTTCAACAATGTCGTGATAACAAAATTTCCAGCAAATATCACTCTCGGGATATACAATACATACAAAGAGGTAACTGTCAAAAATTATTTTAGATTTCTAATATTCATTGTACGAGATAAGGCACAATTTTCTGTACTCGTGTGTTGATAATATTCACATCACATATTATAACCGATTATTAGTTTAATTGTCATTAAGTGCTTGCGTGTCCTTCCTAATTACTAAAATATTCACTAGCTAGAGAGGGAATTGGCATCGACAGTGTCAGGTATAATCATTTCGCCCTGATCAACGTCCGAGTGGATGGTCAACATCATCTTCTCATCGCAACTGTCGTTATCGCTGTCCGAAGAAACCGATTGTGTCGAAGTGGCGGCCTCCTGTAAATAAAAACACATGTATCGAGATTAATATTCGGCCTGAACGCTCAACGCTATGACTTTGAAAAATCCTTTGATAAGATCAACCACACTAGACTCATTTCTTAATTTAATGGTTTTGGATTTTCGGACAAACTCTTACAATTTTTCTCCACTTATTTAAAGGAGAGGAAACAGTACGTGATACATGACTCCCTAACATCATGTGACTACGATGCAACTTTGGGAATCCCACAGGGTTCTAATTTAGGATCATTATTATTTGTTTCATTTATAAACGACATACATCATGTCCTCTCTTGTAATTTCTCACTCATTGCAGATAACTTTAAACTATTTAAATCAGTTTCCTCAATAGATGATGGCCTTTCACTACAGCTGAACATCAATTCCGTCAGGAAATGACATTTTCGAAATCTAAAGAATTACCTTTGATTACATGCTTGGGAATGTAACTCTTCCCAGACAGTCGGCAATCAAAGACCTGGGAATTCTGTTCGACTCTAAATTTAGATTCAATTCACATGTAAGCATGAAAGTCAACCCTCCCAGCTGGCTGGTTTCTTCTTTCTATAGTACCATGGCGGTTTTTTTGTAGCCGCCTTTTTCCAGTCCTCTATAGTTCTATCTTACAAACGTAATATTTCCTTCGGCAATAAAATTTAGGACTTCTAAAATATATTATTAATGAGATTTTAAATGTGCATGCACTTAGAATTACTAGTAGCCGTTTGACCCTATACCTCGCTAGGTGTTCTGTGGTTCTTTGGTGTACTGGTAGTCTAAACGTCCTATGGATATTGATCACAATAAGGTAAGAATATATTTTTCTACTCCGTGAGTAGTCGGAAACAAATTATGATCAACTAAACTGGATGCATACCAGATTTTAAGGCATTAGGTACTTTTCAGCTGGCTTTCTCAAAACTATCTCTATTTCCTTTTTATAAATTGAGCAACTGGTATTAAAACATTCCTCATGGAACGCGGATATTAGATGACTTGAGCAGTAATTCTTTTGAAAAATGCATAATTACTCCTAACTTAAAATGTTACCATCTTTTTTTTTTCTTTCTTCATCAATTATTGTCCTTGTTTTTAATATTTTACTTTATATTAATATGCATCCCAAATGGAAATTATATTTTGAAAAGGTCAAGAATTTATATTTACTCCTTTTATTATTTATTCACTATATGCTAAAGCATTTTATAAAAATTAAGCAAAAAAACTGTCTCTTTGAACTCCTGGCTAGCTGCTAAGTAATAAAAAACTGAAAGACATGCCAGGTCAATACCTCTATTGCGCCTATAGGCGCGAGCCATTACATCCAAATCTAAACACTAGGTGCAAGGCCATTGAAATAAAATGTTTGATTTGCTTCAAATTGCAAAATACAATTAAAAGAACCTAACCCCAAATTTTGTATGGGTGCCTAACTTTCTATAGCGTTTTTTTCTATAGCGTGGTCCCTATCTGACCGGTATAGAAGGATTAACTGTACATTCATTGTACAGTCAATCTTTCAGTCAGTTTTTTACCATTATGTATGTATATGTTTGTTATGCGTGGTTGGCAAATTGGACCACTCTGTAATGCCAACCACAGATTGTCTTTTAATAATAACAAATAAGTAATAGTTTGAACGGATAAGCGAATGTGATGATCTTACGTTATTTCTGCTTTTGCGGTGCGTTCTGGTATGTTTGGTCAGGTGGTCGCTACGCATAAACTTTTTCAGACACTGGGGACATTCGAAACGTTTCTCTCCAGTGTGAGTTCGTCTATGCCTTTGCAACTCATCGGATCGTGTGAATCTGAAATTAAAAATAGATTATTAATTAAAAAATTCCAACCGATTTCATTATATTAATCATATTAGATAAAGCTGAACGAAATGATTGTTTTTTAGTTAAAGAATAATTCTGAACGTCTACGAAGGGACCTTTATTGTGTGTATGGTGGGATCGTCGAGGAATAATCTACCACGAGCTGATGAAGCGCAACGAAACGATTACTGTCAATACATACGTTCAGGAGCTGCAAAGAGCAAACTACTGGAAAAACGTCTCTCACTCATCAATCGGAAAGACGTTATCGTGTAACAGGATAACGCCAGACCACACACGGCAAGTGACACAAGAAAAAAATCTGGAGCTCAACGGTCTGTTTTACCACATCCATCCTATTCCCCAGATCTTGCTCCTACAGACTACCACCTCTTCTGTTCCTTACAGAATATTTTGAATGGCAAAACTTTCAATAATGGCGAGCAAGTCAATCAGGCCCTCGATACATTCTTTCAGTCCAAACCCACCAAATTTTATGAGGAGCGGATCGATAAGTTGCCAATAAGCTATTTATGACTCAATCTAATATATTACAAGAAAATATGCCATACCTTTTACCACAAAATAGCCAATTGCAGATAAACGGTCGCTCCCCGGTATGCCAACGAAGATGAGCGCGCAGATGAGAAGTTTTGCCGTATACTTTATTACATCCTACCATGTGACAAATATGCGTCCGTCTCCTCGAGCCAAAATCCCTGTTATAATCAATCGTTAATAAAAAAAAAAAGCGAATATATAATTTGATAAAAATTCCACAAATACGTACTTGTCCCCTTGAGCGCAGTTAGGACACGTGCAAGCTACTCTGACTACTCGTCGTTTTGAATTTACACTAGAAGTTACGTGGGGAGTGGGAGGGGTCTGCTCAGGCGTTGCCGTTCCCTGCGCCCCTCCGCTGGTTACCGTTGTTCCTGTCGATCCTGATCCGTTGGCCACCAGCTGCCATTTGTTGGGATCTTGCGGGTCCTGCTGTATCTGCTGCCCTAAAAATAACCAAATCAACGGATGAAGTGAATAAATTCATATCTTAATTTATTTTCATCGGATGTATTTAAATTAAAATAAAAACATACGGACGGAAATAAATTAACGATACGACAATAAAAAGCAAAGTATAAATGATCAAACCGATAAAAGGAGAGGTCTGCTGTTGGGGTTGAACGGCCGTGAGCTGCCCAATCTGCTGCAGTTGCCCGAGTCCCGTTATCTGATTTAAAGCGCTGGCCGGTATGAGCTGTACATTTCCCAAACCGTGCAAGTTTTGGATTGATTGAATAGATTGAAGCGTTGGCACCTACAATGTAAAAATATAGACATATAAATAAAAATAATTAATAATTCACATATAAATATTAAAAAAAAATATACGACAAAATTTAATCAAACCAAATAATGTTCACCTTATTAATTAATATTTTATTTATCCGCATTATTTTGGACATATATGTAAAATTGATATACTCGAAATAAGTACTTTTTTCGGTATTTAAAAAAAAAGCACTGCCTGAAACTATCAATCGCGAATAAATGAACTACTGAAGTGCAATATTATTAGGCAATACATATTCTCAGACATTTAACTTATTCAAAATGAAATCGTCAAATCTATCCAACTTTCAAAGAAGCAGATGGCAAATACTACCCCCCGTACAGCAACTGACGGCAATGCGGTCAATGCGGTCAATGCAATGCGGTCAATGCAATGCGGTCAATGTTGAGGTGAAAAATGTAATAATGTTGAAAAAGTGAAAACACAATTGGAAAATATTTTTAAAGGAAAAAAACGTTAAAACTTTTTTTAAAAGGGAATGGAACAACTGCCTTTACGCTGGTGAAAAGTGTTAGAAAATGATGGAAATTATTTTGATGATTAGTGTTTAAGATTTATTAAGTCCGGTAATTTGATTACTTTTCGTTCCACCTAATATATAGGACGACGGCTGGAAAACTATTATTTATTTACCTATATGGTCCTCATTTGGGGCCTTCAGATTATCATTTATTTAGATCTATGAATATTTATCTAACAGGATAGGAATAAGATCTATAAATATTTTTTTGTATCAAACTCATTCATAAAAACTGTCATTTTTCAATAATCACACTGATAAAATTTATAAATTCTTTAAAAAAAATGTTTTTAATATAATTATATGCTTCAAATAAAAAACAAAAAAAAAATACATTTTTTTGGAACGTTTTTGCAAAAATAATTAGCGCATGAAGTGGTTAATTATTATTAATTACATTGACCTCACAATTAATGTGATGACATCTGAAGTTATGGATATTGACGATATAGTCGACAGTCACATAAACGAAAATTTATCTGATGAAGAAGAGGAAATAGTCCATCCAATTCCAACAAAAGAAGATGCTATGAGGCATATCGAGGGCCTTAAAATCTAAATAAAAATCATTTTTTATAACCTGGAATCTACGTTTTCTTTCTAATTACGTTTTTTTATTAGTCCCTTCAAAAACGTAAAAAAAAGGAGTTTCACTGTATATAAATAGTGATAATTTTATTGACAGTAGGGGATAAACTTGTAAATTTTAAATGAAATCTTGATTCAAGTGATGTTATTTTCAATGACAACTGCTATAAAAATTGCGTGCATTAATATTGCACATACTGAATTAAGTTGGGAACAATGAAAAATTTACCAGCAATATTTAAATCAAATATCCTGTCCATTTAAAAAAAAATACACTTCTCGCAATAAACCGTTTGACATGTCGCCGGCAAACGTCAAAACGCGTCACCTAGGGGGCCGACAACACCTGACAGTTGCGCGGCGAGGGGAGGGGGGCGGAGCTACCTGCGGGCGGCGCGGGCGCGCGCTGGGGCCCTGCGGCTGGCGGCGGCGCAGTGGGTGAGGCCCAAGAGTCTGCACTGGGCGGCTGCCATGACCGCGTAAGGATCTGCTCCCAATCTTCAAGCACGACCATCGCGAGCATCGACTATGCACTCCGGGCTACAAATATTATAAACAATCATAATAAATCTTATTCAATCTAATGATGCAAGAGGAATCGCCGGTTAATAATCTCTGGATAAAATGTTTACACATTTTATATTTTAAAAATTAATCTGCGTTTGGTCTTACTACTAGCCAAACATCTGTCCAATGCAATGTGAACTTAAAATATTTTATACGATTCTTTTACTAATACTGAAACGGCTGATATGTCGATTCATATACAATAAAAAACAATTGGATTTGATGCCCTTAATTTACGTTTTCCCCATTAGTGCTTCTAATTTCCAAATACAGTTTTATTTTAGTACATTTAGTAACCGCATTTACGTTTTTTATTTCCCGCAATTTACGTTTGAACATTATGTCATTACCGACAATATGCTGCAAAAAAAAGCAAGGATGACTTCAAAATTGTTTGAAAAACAACCTTTAAGCTTAGATGCTTTGATGGGAGCTAAGAAAAAAAATATATTAATTCTCGATAGATGCCTGGCTTATTCAACAATTTTAACACTGAGGAATATAAAATTAGCCTTTTTCCCTTCAAATATGTAAAAATGGGGTTTCGCTGTATTTTATTTATATCGTTGACTCGGAAAATTAAAAAAATATTTAAAACAAAATCGTAACGCATAAAACTCGATTTATATTTCCATCCCCTTATCAAAAAAAATAATATTACAATAACAGATTAGATTAGATCAAACGAGTCTTTTCATAATGCAATACAGTCGAACCTGTTTTTGTGCGTTCTTTTGTGCAATTTTACAGTCCCTCATCACCGTATAAAAAAAAATGTTGCGAAAAACATTTTTTATAACTATGTCTTCATATCCGATGCACAAAAACAGGTTTGAGTGTATTTAAAAACACCATTCCTAACATCTACAATATCCAATATTTTAAAAACACATAAAACTACAAAACAAACACGCCGATTATAAATTTATATATTGTTATTATTTATTATTTAAGTGGCCTTCTGACCATGAGACGGGCCTTTGCCACCTGGAGAACACTACGCGATCTCCAGCAGAGACACGTGCGTCCCAGTCCTGATCCCAGGACTGGAATGGTTGTCCTCCAGGTTATCTTGGCCCTTCAAAAACAGGTCAGGTCGCCAGCTATAAGCCTGGGAGCTTCCGCAGGGAGTCAACACACGGATTAATAATAATCAGACAGGGCTAGGGCCAATTCGTATTTAATTTACGGTATGATTCGAGCACATATAGTACTCGGATGGGTAACCATTCCGAAGAATTCTGAGTGACGTTGGTCAATAGAGAAATGGAATGGAGGCTGACGACCTTTATTTCACAAAAAAAAAATTGTCAAAAATATAAGCTGGGAAGCGGGCGGCAGCAGCGCTTTTCAGTATAAAAAATCACTGTGGTGCAGAAGGCAACAGGAAACCACTGCACTATATATTCCCATGAAAACCATCACGTTCCTCAAAAATGAGGGAAAATAAGCAATGGCTATTTTTTAAATAATTAACCGCTAAGATGCCGTGCGAATTATTTACTAGCATATCACAAATACTGTGTTTTTTAAGGTCTCAAAAATATCTCTTCGAAGTGAATGTTAATCGAAGCGGTTAACAGCATTCAAATAGTAATCATAAAAAAAGCAACACATAAAGAAATCCAAACCCTCGGTTTTCACTACTAACATGCTATAAATTGATTCATAACATTAAAATTGTACAGAAAAAATGAGTGTCACATGGTTCTAAATTGCATTTACTCCGTTTGTTCGGTATCATATATACATTTACATATTTACCGTTAATTAGAATAAAAAAAAAAACATGCAATCACAAATCCAACTCCAATTAATTTAGTTAAAAGTCGAGGATTAAAATTATACATAACATCTATGAGGAATATATTTCTAAAAATCACTAATTAATAAATGTGTTAATCAAAAAAAGCCAAGTTCCACGTTTTTTACAAAGTTGTTATCGGAAATAAAATTAAAAATACTAATACTAAATTGCACCACACACGTCATCAAAATTTACTTGAAATTTCCTATTCTTACGTACAAGGTTTGATAAAAAAAAATATATAATCATATAGAAATACTTCAACCCTCTCCAGATCCGGATGATTGAAAACCACAAAATTAAAAAAATATCTCAAATCTCTACTTACGAATAACGAATAGGGATAGCTAAAAATGCGATGTCAAAGCTATCGACAATTTGGAAAAACAAGGGGATATCCAAAAGGGACAAAAAAAGGTCTATGCAGTCTGGTATTCTCAATTTTTACTTAAAGGGGTATATGAAAAAGAAAATTGGCCCCTATGAAATGTGATGCTGACGGTGCATGCTGAGACTACCATGGCTAAACGCACAAACGTGTCTGTCCTGAAAGAAATAGGAAACGACAAAGATGACCGACTTCAACTACTATATCTCAAAAGCATTCTTCGGTACTATGAACATCTCGCTAGAAGAAACGAGAGCCTGGAGAATATGGTTGCACTTGAAAGTGTACGAGAACTCGGGAGCTGCGATGCGAGATTCGGAATGCAAGAGGATCATGGATAGCCAAAATCAAGAAGATTCAGAATAAGAATGGTCACAATCTTCGGACATAAGGGTGCCTTCAATCAAGAAGAAGAATTTTGTGGACTGTTCGAGTGGAATTATCATATTTTTTTTTATAGTTATCGATACACTTATTGCTTCTAACCCTAAGGCCTTAAGCAGGCTTAAGGTCTTTGCCACCTGGAGGACACTACGCGATCTCCAGCAGAGATACGTCCGTCTCAATCTTGATATCAGGACTGTAACGGTCGTCCCCTGGGTTATCTAAGCTCTTCGAATTCGGGTTAGGTCTTTATTAGGGCTTTATTTAATATTAGTTATAGAAAAGGTTTTTTGTATGTAAGTATGCTTGGCAAATTTTTACTTGCGGAAAGAACGGAAGGAATTTTTTGACAAAACAGCACCGTTATAATACCTCTACCATATTCGTTGGATGTGGCTTCATGCCACTTCTTCCCATTTTCTAAGATGTTATAGAATAACATGTATACGTTGAGAGAATTAAATAATAAAATTAAAAAAACGCTGTAGGAACTAAACTTCGTATCGAAGATTGCATTCCAAAAATCCTTCAAAGATTAGAAACAGCACTGACACGAGTGTATAAAATATTTGATGCGAGCTTGTTTGAAGAAGACAAAATTATATTATTGACGAATAAATAAAGATGTTTTTTGGAAAAAACATAAACTACGCTTTTTATCAAACCTCGTCCAGAAACACATATCTAAAAAAAATCAATCAGTTATATAAATCCAAAATTAAAATATAAATTTTATAACATAACGCAACAATTTAATTTAAACCAAAAAAAAACTTTTGATACTCTACAAAAAGAATTAAAAAAAGAGAGTTAGTTTACAATATCTAAACCCAGAATTACACACATCCAAATTATTATTCGTTTAATCCATGAATCGAGCTTTGTAATGCAATACGTCTTAGTGATTAATTGGATGATTGTAAGCTGGATTATAAAAGCGATACAAGAATACAAGCTTTTGGTAAAACTAATTAATGCGTAAATACTCTCGATTACAAGAAGCATAGTTCATCGTAATTATTGGTTGATATCATAGTTCTAATTAATTGAGTCAGTATGAGCTTAGTAGCGAACGTTGCTCCAAAATAATCGAGAGTATATTCGTCCGCACATAACATTTGTATGTATTTTCATTTCATTTGCTTGCTCGTAATATAAAATCATTAATGTGTTCAATATCATTAAAATTACCCAAAAGTTACTAATGTCACTGTTACATAGAAAAAATATATACAGAAATATTGAAAAAAATACCTGAATGATATTTCCTGTACGGACATTTGTTGCATTGGTCGGTATAACAGTGAGATGCGGCCCATTCGGAGCCGATGTTATATTGATCGTTTGTGTGCCTTGTTGGCCAGAGCCTGCGTCTCCGATGGAAGCGGCCGATTGCTGATTTGGCGCAGCAACAGCCTACATAGTTTTACGTTTGACAAACGATTTATATTTTTGTATAAGAGACAATATATCAATTTGCAAATGAAATTCAGTGTAGTTTTTAGTATGTGCTAATATCGAAAGAGTTTAAATAGCGCAAAATTAGTTGAGACACTGACCTGAAGTGTTATCGTGGTAGGGGCGGGAGATGCCCCTCCCACTCCGACAGTACCCTGTTGCCCCCCGCTACCTGCCTGCAAGGACCAAGTGCACAACACCCCGTTATGTTAGTGTGAAATTAATGTGATTAATAAACTAATTAAAGTATGCAGTGGAACGATAACGTCATTTACATGTTTATTTAAAGCTCGACATGACAAATTTACATTTTTTAAATATAAATGGTGCGTAAGTTACATTTACAAAAAGCCTAAACCGATCCATCCAACAGTCTTTGTCGAGACAATGTTAATTCACAAAATACATACATTTGTCCCATATTTATTATACAACTAGATTGCAGACGAAAACAATTGTTAGCCTACTGGCGTTGAAATATTTTTAATAAAGCGCTGTTAATATATAATTATATATATATTCCACCACCGATTTTCAATATAAAAATAATTAGTCAAACAATTAATTTATGCAGATAAATCATGCATATTTTAATATATCAATCAGTGGCGGATTTCCCCTTGGGCGCGTAAAGCGCATGTCTGGGGCCTCATTAATTCAGGGGGCCTCAAAGTCTCAAAACGATTTTATTATTAAAACAATTTAGCAGTATACCCTAAATTATAGTGACAAATGAATAACGTCAGCTATGGCGTATTTATGGCGTGTGCATGTGTTTCCCAACTCCCGGGCGGCCGACACGATAAGCGACTGCGAATGATCGCTACCTACATTGCGTGAATGCCTTGCCTTGCTTAGAAATTTCTTGCCTAGACAACAATATTGAGCAAAAGTTACTACGCAGACCGTGATTAAAAACGTGAGTACAAATGGTTTTGCAAATGTCAAAGGCTTATGTCGAAGGGTTCGAAACAAATTAAAGGAATATTTTTGTTCCCAAATAAGCGAAGTATCTTGGCAAAGCATAGGTTTTAACATTTAAAGTATATTTAATTCTTCGGCGATTTGTTTCCAAATATTATCTTTTATTAATTGACCTTTAAAATCGGCTTGCTTCAAATCAAATAGAGAAGGATGCTGAGACACTAAATATATCAGATTAGTAACGTAGGTGGTGATCATTTGCGGTTGCTCGTCGTGTCAACCGTGCGAGAGTTCGGAAACGCACCTTAACGATCATATTTCGTACCATATGCACCGACTGTTCCGCAAACCATGATCCATCGATTCAGGCACGTAGCTACATTAAGGCAAAACGATACAAGGCATCGGGGCCCTCGACACACAGCCTCGACCCTCAAGGGCCCCTGAATTTTTCTAAAAATGATTTGTAACATCGAGATCGCTTGTTTAAATTAATTATCTATCCAAATCATTGAAAATTGAGTAAAAAAACGTGTGCATAAAATGCACGTTATATGGTGTAGGGGTAGTGAAAATATTTCGAGGGCGGGGGGCCTCAAAATCGAATTGTGCCTGGGGCCTCTCAATCGCTAAATCCGCCACTGATATCAATACATTCAGAAATGTGGTTATTTAAAATGAATTAATTAATAAATATCTTTTAGAGCACAAACATACATAACACAAAATCATTTTAGAATAATTGAGCTTAGTAATTATGCTGAATAAGTGTATACAAATGCATCGGATCATTCATTACTCACTGTACACAATGCAAAAATTAATTAAAAGCCAAATGTATTGCCAAAATATACATTTCTTTATATATATATATGTATATAATTAGTCGATAGAACAATAGTAATCATTATTAATATGACTCGATAAATAATATATATTATAAATATGGTTAGAGACACTAAGTACCACAAAAAAGCCAAGAAAAATGTGAATATGTTATAATATCGCCCAAAATTCATACATTATTATTTTTTTAAACATTAGTTAAACGTGTTATATAATATTAAAACTAACTAATGTATTGGATTTTAGTTTAACACACCATAACCGTGGAATTAGGAATATTTTTTATCGTTTGAAACAGTATTCAATACCTGTAGATTTGCTAACGATGACAATTGTATCTGTTGAATTTGTCCAGACGGTGTGATTACGTTGGCGACTTGTTGCTGCTGCTGCATCTAATAAAAAAGCACACATTTTAATTCTTTTCAATAGTTGAATACATCTAAAGTTAATTAAAAATTGATTTGTTTATCAACCTGCGCTAACTGGGGTATGATCTGCATTTGCGACGGCACCATCTGAGCCTGCTGTTGAGGCTGAGCGAATGCTTGTATTGGAAAATGAACGGTTTGATACACAGTTTGTCCGTTTGCAGTCGAGATTGGAACCTGTACCGGTATGCTAGCTTGCTGTAAAAGACCTCCGGCGGTCACTTGCATGATGCCCTGCCCCGCCGAGTTTTGCCCGCCTCCGTTTCCCCTCAATTGAACACTTTGACCTGAATTAATTATTCAAAAAAATGTTTTTATCATATTATTAAGACATAAATAGCTTAAAAAAATGTGTAAAAAAGATAAAAAAATAATATTTACAACAATTATTACCGTTTATGATTAGTCGTTAGATTTAATGTAATCAACACAGCGCAATGTTCATTTATTAGCTTAACACTTAAGCAACCAACCGAGATGTGATGAAAATGTTTTTAAATTTAATTTTTAGAAGTCAGAAAGTCCTTTTATTTTAGAAAATTGCAAAGCCTTTTCCCCTGAGGATAGATCTATGAATAGTTATGTTACCACCGAGTCGGTCTTGAATTATTTTATGGGTAAGGGTACCTCTCCTTCAAGAGAAGGTATACTCTTTACAAAAAACCAAAATGAGTTGTGCCACCTCGGTATGGACGTAAAGGAAGAGTTCTCATACCATTGTGAGAAACCGACTCCCTTGGTCTCCTCTACTACCATTCGAGAGCCTGGTGTGGCCCAAACATCACCATCGAGTGCACCTGGGGCCTCATTAATTCAGGGGGTCTCAAAGTCTCAAAAGGATTTTATTATTAAAACAAAAACAATCAATAATTTAGCAGTATACCCTAAATTGAATTGACAAATGAATAACGCCAGCTATGGCATGTTTTTCAGGTGGCTACCATAACGATCATATTTCGAACCAAATGCACTGACTGTTCCGCAGACCATGATCCATGGATTGAAGCACATAGCTACCTTAAGACAAAACGATGCAAGGCATCGGGGCCCTCGGCAAACAGCCTTCGACCTCGGGGGGCCTCTGAATTTTTCTGTGTCCCGTGGCTGCCAAATGATGATGATGATGATGATCGCTAATTATATGACCGGCTGAGAAAATCAGAAATCTGTGATATTTTTTTGTTTAGGTAAAAACTTCTCGTCTTTAAAAAGAATTGGTTGCTGAAGTGTCAATATAATAATTACATCAATTCCGAACAAAAATTCAAAGTAAAGCAGACTCGAATAATATTTAACTTAAATTAAATTATATAAAAATATACACTTGTTAAAGCATAGCAAATAATATAAAGCAAAACTAATAATAAAAAATAATTCACCCATCACCACATAAAAAAAAAATTAGGATATGATACAAATATATTTATGATGGAATTATAATACAACTTTCATAATACAGCTTTGAATGTATAATCTGAAAATCCCCCTAACAAATCTATTACTGATTATAATCACTTATATTGATATTACAAACCTTGTGCTACATTGTTTGCCAATTGTTTGGCGTCAGATTTGGTAGTCGTCGTTGAATCCTTGGCGGTTTGAACTGAAGTGGTCGTACTAGTCTGGACGGCACTTACGATAGTCGTAGAGTTACTTAACGCCGTCGCTTGATTAGAGGGGAGGATTGCGTTTGAGCCGGGAAACGTGATGGCTGGATTAGAGTTAGCCGTCGACTGTGCGTGACTCGTTGGGATGGTAATGTTTCCACAGGGGAACGTTATAGTAGCTTGGTTATTCATACCGGCGGCGCCAATATTCGTCGAACCCAAACTCGACAGAGGGATACTAATATTAGTGCCGGGAATAGTGACAGTGATTTGAGAATCCATCGCTATTAATGATACACCATCATACCACATTGCAGGGAAAAATGATAAAAAGGAAAAGAAAAAAGAAATAAAAATATTAATAAATTATATAAAGAAAAAGAAAGAATGCATAATAAGAAGCATGCCATAAAATATCGTACAAAAAAAAATATATCATAAGCCATGAACAAAAAACGTGTCATTCGTGGACGTTCAAGTGAGGTAAAATTCATGCCACATTTCTTGCTCATGAGAGATGTGTTATTTATTTACAAAAAAAATCATAAAATTTTCTCATGAATAGAAATATTTATTATTTATATATAAACTCGTTTATGTCAACGGTCGTCTATAGAGTCGGTAACAAATGCGGTAAAGCTTAAAGCGCTTATAATTTTACTTGCACCATGTTCAGTGGCGGATTTCACCTGGGGCCTCAATAATTCGGGGGGCCTCAATGTTCAGCTATCAAAACAATTTTTTTCATTACAAAAATAATTAATAATTTAGTAGTATTCCCTAAATTGAATTGACGAATGAATAACGCCACAGCTATGACATAGTTTTCCGGCGAAGGCCTTAACGGTCATATTTCGAACCATATGCACTGACGGTTCTGCCGACTGATGCAAGGCAACGGGGCCCCTCGGGCATATAGCCCTGCCCTGCAGGGACCCCTGAATTTCTCTAGAAATAATAAATATTTATAACATTGAGATCGCTAATATCGATCATTGAAAAGCTAATAAAAAAAAAGAGAATAGAGAGAAAATAAAAATTTAAAAGTTTTTTTTACATAAATTGATGTGAAATAAATTATGAATGCGAAACAGAACAAATTGAGTAAAAAATTTGAGCGTGGAATGCATAATATAGGGTGTAGGGGTAGTGAAAATATAGGGATGGGGCCTCAAAATTTAATTGTGCCTGGGGCCTGCTAAATCCGCCACCGACCATATTATAAATCAACAATATTGATGCTAGCCTAATTAATTTGCATTATTATTTCCAGAGTCCATCGTTTAAATTTGTGGTTAATATTGTGAAAAATATTATTGACATAAGAACATAAACCACAATAGCCAAAAAAAATAGGATTAAAAAAATTACCAGATGGCAGATGCACTAAATTCTGCAAAATTCCTGCGGGTAATACTGTCGGACCGCGTATTAATTGACCTCCGACCATACCGACCCCTCCCATACCGACATTCTGCAAAATAAATAAATTAATTAGGATTTTATGGTTATATCAATAATATTTAATTGTAAATGGCAGACGAACCTGGTTCATGGACGCCGGGATTAATAATGCCTCCTGTCCGTCTACCGTAACGGTCTGCATCCCCTGGACGCCCTGCACAGCTTGCATCCCCTGTGCACCCTGTATCACGCACGGATTATACATTCCTCCTTGCTGGAAACATTAAACGAGTCTCGTTATATTAAAAAAAAAATGTAAAACAAAGACTTCGCTAATCTTATGTTTAGACAATCTCCGTCTTTAATACCTGTAAGAGTTGAGGATGCACCGAATGAACGGAAACTATTTGCGGTTGACCGTGTGAAAACGAAACGGGTTGATTTTTAGCCTGAGCGGGATTAGTGGAGGTCGACGAAGTTCCCGATTGAGAAACGGCACCGCCATCTCCCACCCCGGCTTGCTGATATACTCCCTGCAGCTGCTGTAGCGATATCACCTACGATATAAGCGCATATTAGTGATCGACGTTTCAATCTAAGATTTATAAAAATCATATCGTTCAAATACCTGAGGATGCTGAGTTTGCGGTGTCACGGATTGTAATTGAGCGACGCTCGCAATCGCCGCGTTCAATTCGTTACCCTAAAAAATGAAAGAAACAATTTATATTTTGAATATTTTTGGAATTACGACGGGTAATATAAACGGATAAATCGTCACTAACGGTGAGACCCTGAGCTTGCAGCTGCTGGACGAGGGCGGCGCTTATAACCCGCACTTGCTGTTGGGGCTGCGACAGTTGGACGAGCTGAGGAGTTTGACCGTGCAACGACATCGGCGTCATCTGTAAACCTCCTTGCCCTTCGCCCATCCCCGTGATATGTTGGGCTGAAACATACGCAAACAATAAACATACGAGTTTTATTATTCCGTCGGTCACCAATTTTAAAACTTACATGCGATCGTATATTGGACAGCATCTTTGTTTTCGTCTATAGCGTTCGATTCCTGATGCGATTGCTGCTGCTGATGTTGCTGCTGCTGCTGCTGTTGTTGTTGCTGCAGCTGTTGGGTCTGTTGTTGCTGTTGTTGGTGCTGTTGAGACTGCTGCGCGTGCTGTTGGGCCTGTTGTTGAGCTTGTTGTTGAGCTTGTTGTTGAGCTTGTTGTTGAGCTTGTTGTTGAGCTTGTTGCTGAGCGCCGTTTCCGGGTCCCATTTGCGCGGCGCCGGGGCCGATTTTGCTGCAAGTCGCCGCTAATAAAGCCAACGGAGACGGAGACGTCGGCGATTCCTGCGAAATTCAACCGTTAAAATTGTCGTGTCGCTCGCAAAACAGAAATCGAATGCATCGCTCGCCACCGGGGACCGCTCGTATTATTGTGGGCGTTTAAATCAATATTTTCGCGGACGAAAGCGTCGACGCGATCGGCTCTCGTCGATTTATACCTGCGGCGAGGCGCACTTCGGCCGGGCGGTCGCGGACTTCATCTCGGGCTGCTCGTCAGGGCGTCAACGTCGAACGTCGAGGTTCATCTTTGAGTCGCAGGCTATTTACTCCGTAACAAAAACTGTGCATGGCATACATGGAGTTCGGCGACGACGTCGACCGATCGAGTGAGGGTCGGCCGCTGTAGGTAAAACAACCGTCAAACGGTAAATTAATTAGACGCATGCGATCGTCGGAGGGCGGTCGAGGTCGGGACGCGGCCGTCAATCCGATCGACGCATCGGGAC
The DNA here is from genome assembly GCA_022495035.1 of Philopotamus ludificatus. NCBI lineage: Eukaryota > Metazoa > Arthropoda > Insecta > Trichoptera > Philopotamidae > Philopotamus > Philopotamus ludificatus. Next base: position 118,182 of record JAGXCT010036638.1, on the reverse strand, counting down.
GTTTATCGTCCGATGCATTTTTCGAAGGGAACGAGGGCTTCGGGCGGCGGACGCGCCCGCCGAAGCGAAAAGTAAGGTGAAAGTCGCGGGAGTGTAAACAAATCGAGGTTATGTTTCGCGCAAGTTTACGACAAAACGTCAACAGCGGCGACGACGCCGACCGACTCCGTCGAGGCCTCGGCAGCTCCGTCGACAAAGCGCGACAGCGAGGTCGGCGGCGTCGCCGCGCTGGCCCTCCCCGGGCGGGCGGCCCGCCGCCCCGCGCCGCACCCGCCAGACGGCGGCCGGGGGCGGCGGCGGGGCGGCAGCGGGGCGAGGGGGACGAGCGGACCGAAGGAGTCGGATGGAGCGGTGGCTCGGGTCGAGCGGGGTCTAGTCGACCGAGTCGACCGAGTCGACCGAGTCGATCGAGTCGGGGTCGAGCGGAGTCGACCGCGCGGCTATACTTGCATGTGCGAGCGGCGCGCGTGGCTGGCTGCCGCCGACTGGCGCCCCTCCCCGCGGCCCCGCCCGCCTCCCCCGTCCCGCCCCCGTCTAATGACCCGCCGCCCTTGCGGCCCCCTAGCGAATCCACTTTCTCCGGTCCCTTTGTGTGCCTGGGAATCCGTGGTCGAACAAACGTCGATACTGCGTACGTCGCGTCGCGCTCGCGATATCGACGCACAAAAAAATGAATATCGAAAGACAAACAAAAAATCGCAAAAATTGAAAAACGGGCGGGAAACGGCGCGATTTATATAATATTTTTAAATTACGCGCGACAATCGTTCGGCGTCGTCTCGAACGAACGCGGAACCTATGCGGGCGCTCATTTGAAAATTAAGTTTTTAACCCCTCCCTTTTTTGTCGAGATTGGTTTCCGCCCAAGTCATAAAATGTATTGAGTCGGTCCCGGGGGCGGTTGTAGGGGCGAGGCGAACGCACTCGCCCCCCCGTGACCTCGGATCACACATTTGCGACGACTAATTAAAAAATAAAGAAACACCGATAACATATCGCCGGCAACATCTCAATAAAATAAATTGTCTCCGGAAGATATCCGTTAATGATCCTTGGCATTCGATGGCACATCGTTTCTCCTGGAATGTATGCCATAAAATTATATCCACGTTTATTATGAACCGCGTTGTTTTTGTTATTGTTCTTATTGTTAATTAATATTGCCGACGTCGTTGTTTTTAAATAGAATCCGAGCGTGTGCAGGCGGGAGATAGTTGGAGCGCGAGTGGGCAGTCTGCCTCTGACGAAATAGGGCGTTGCTTCTTATCGAGTGGGCAGAACCGTCATTTTATAGAATTTGCGCCGAGTTACACCCATCGACTAGATTGTGCTGTCGCATTCGACGTATTTTGTAATTCGTCTCGTTCGCTTTGCTATACGATTCGGTATACCGCTAATTCTCCTCGTAGTCGTAGTCGTAAGTCGTACGAGGAAAATTTAATAAAAATATTCTAGATACATTAGACGACGCAAACATACAGCAATGGACGCTTCGATATAAAATACTAACATAAAACGTTACATATTTGTTATTATATATGTGTGTATAACAAAAGCGGAGGGGATATCAAATTTGAAACCGATAATTATGCTTTTACGTATCTATTATTATAGATATTTTTTAATTTAAAAAATTGAATAACCCCCAATTATAAGATATATCGTTCACTGTACAGAAAAACCCCGTTCAACGCGCCCCCGACGAATGCGGATTCGTTATAACGCGGTTATTTATTTAAATATTTTATTTTAAAAAAAAATAACTCAGATGAAATTCTATTATTCGGCTCGGGAATAGAAATGTTTTCATCAGAAGGATGTGGTGTTAGACAATACGCCGAGACATCCTCTGGAACTTGAGACACAGCACTGATTTTCCCGTTGAAGTGGTATTTTTACCTGCAAATACCACTTCCATCTTACAACCTATGGATCAAGGCACAATGCCAACCTTCGAAGTGTGGAATGAAGTCACCCAGTCGTGTATGAAGGGTGTTTAGAAAAAGTTGTTTAGTTAAATCATTGAAGTTCATTGCAATTATGAAAATTATATTAAAAATATCATTGAAAAAATCAGCCTAATAGCCATATCCGGAGGCATTGAAGGTGTTGGTCTAGTTGGTCTGATCAGGGGTCAGAAACCTTTTTTTACAACGGGCCAACTACAAATTTAAAAATGTTGTGCGGGCCGCATGTAAGAAACTTATGATAATACAAACACTGAGAGATGAACTCAAATTATCTCTTTATCAACCAAATAAACTAGTATAAAAAAATACAGAATTAAAAGACTCATTAATTGAAATACTATACTAATATAAAAGGGCGAAAGATATATGTGGATAAAGATTATCTAACCGATCCGTTACGGCGGCTCGAAACCAACCGCGTCGTCCCAAGGGGGTCTATTTTTCATTATAAATTATAAAATCAAAGCATTGCATTTTTTGTAAACAAATTGATTATTCTAAGAATAAAAATAGTTATTAATGATACGCTTCATAATTTGGTCGATATTTTGGACTTTTTAACTAATCAATATGACGCGTAAATGACACGTGCACCCGACGATGTCCCGCCGCACACTGAGGACACACCACCGATAGACCGACCGCCAAATTCCGGCACGTGTCACTAGTATACGCTTCACTCGCACTTGGCACATCGTTATAGATCGAGCGAGAGAAAACATCGCGCCCGTGGCTACAGAAGCGAATATTGTTGTTTGTAATTTGTCGCAATTGCCAACAATAAAGCCAATGATTATTTATAATATTTATTTTTCAGAATCAAAAACTAAGAGTCACAAATATCGGCACGGCTATATACCGCATGCGGCCTGCAGTCCGCGGGTTGCTTACCCCTGGTCTAGATGATATTCAGACTTTGTTAAAATCACAGAGCGAATCCTTATATATACCCGAACCTGTTTCCGTGCGAAAGTTGAGTGCAAAAACCATTGAAAAAGCTCGTTCACTTCACAGCCAATGCATGGAGTTATTAGGAGAGAACGACGAAGATTACAAGCGAGTGAGTGATATAAAACGTGGTTGTAATGCATTACTTGACAGTTATCGGCAAATTAGGGAATCTACATTCCTTTATAGATGTTTTTTTAATTATCGGGGGGGGGGGTTACCTGTATATATTAAATACGGTTAAAATATGGAGTATAATAAATACGGGCCTTAACAGACTCTCGAACGATAGTCAAAGCCAAAAGTGTTTGAGGGTTAAGGATCCGACGGATAAATTATCCAAATTTGATAATTATGTTTTATTTGTTGATAGACATTTCTGCAATTTTTATATGATTGATCGTATTATGCGTCATATGGCCAGATTGTGCGGCGCACACAGACATCATAAGATCAGGTGCGCCGAGAGACGCCAATTGGGTCCAAATTGACAAAATATATAGTATAATTCATTAAACTTCAGAAAAAAGTCGATTAAAATCCCAATTACAATTTTGCACACAGGCGCCGGCACGCCACTGGATCGTATCCGTTTCACAAGGTGAAGTGAAGACGTAAATACGATGACGTGCAAGATTGTTGACTTAGCGCGTGCAGAAGTTCAGCGGTCTACGATAATGAATAAAGCGGAATCTTTATCTTGAGAATTTGCGACGGGCGATCAAAGATCTAGTAGGGACTTAGCTCTTTGTCTGTTTCGGACAAATGGTTCCCAGAATCTTCTTTGAAATGCGAGTTTTATAATCGTATTCATTTGCAAATACTTTTACATTTGTAACACGACATTACCTCATTTGCCTGCAATTTAAACAAAGCAGCTAGTGTCCCTCGGCTGGTCCAGGTATACGGTCGGGGGTATTTTTGTTCGTGAGAACAATTACACTATCATTTCAAACGATAGCGACTTCTTTAGACCTTTGTCGAACTTGGATAAAATGAATTAAAAATGAGAAAAATTATTTTAATGAAAAGAATAAGGATTTTTTTCGATTTTAAAAAAATTGACAGTCTACAGACAAGTAGGAGGGGGTTTGGATCTTGCTTTTTATCTTTTCTAGAATGTGACATTTAACTCACATTATACCATTCGTGAGTCTGGTAAGGCCCAAACACTCAGCGAGTGAGTTTCTTGGGGTTGGCAAATGATGATGATGATGTTGGAAATTCCTCAAATTTAAATTTTGTTAAAATCTTTTAAAATTTTCGATTAAAATTAATAATACTCTCATATAGTGGTACACGAAATAGCTTTAGATGAGATTTTATAGTCACCTCGCTTGAAACCCTCCTTCTTTCATTAATAATAAGGAAAAATAAAATAAAAATATATCCTTTACATTTTAGTTAGCCTCCCACAAATCCTATACTCCTCCCCAATCTGGGTTTCCGCCTCGCCACGTCTCATTTTTAAATTATACTCAAAATAAACATTTCACAATTCAAAAGTATAAACTCTTCCATTTTAAACCTATCCTAATACCTATGTCAGCCAATTATCCTCAGAAAAGTAAAGAAAGGAAGAAGAGAAAATCTGACTCCCGAAATTATCTCCCAACACACCTCTTTAACGCACTAGCGCCCTTCTATTAAAATGAAAAGAGGCCTGACCACACACTCTCGAATACTTGGACTATAAGCAGTGACGGAGTTGGCACTTAAGAGGCCCCAGGCCCCTAAGCTTGAGAGGCCAAAGCCGAGAGAATTAAAAAAAACCAACCTTGCTTAACACATTCGCGGACAGTTTGTCAATAGCGGTCAATTTTTTATTACACGTGGGACACGAAATCAATTGATGAATTTTTGGTAATCGTGCCAGACACATCTTCGTCTACAGCATGGGTTTCCAATTTAATATATGAAAACTAGCCACACAGTAATAACATTTTTATCTTTTGGTCAAAGCTGACAATTTCGGCCAGAAGGATTCGGATCACGAAAAAAATTTAGGCTAGACCAAGAACTGAAAATCTCGTCCAGGAAATGAAGAAAGCTGAACCTTGAGGCCCCCTGAATTTTGAGCCAATTGTGCCAAAGGTGAAATCCGCCACTGCGTCCAAGAAGAGTGAATGAAGTCGCATATTACGAATATTTTAACGGTTACCCGTAAGCTGATATTTTTGTCTAAAACAACTAACCCAGGTTTGTCCATCCCTGATTTAAATCAATATGTATATACTCTCATTGGGGGGCCTCTGAATGCCCATACATGGGGCCCCCTAATACCGAAGACTCCGATGCCCTTCATCATATTCCTAAGGTAGCTACCGGCCTGATGCAGTGACTCCCAATCGTGCACTCCGTTACTGAATAAGAAATGCAATTCTATAGGAAAAAATATCTGTTGCAGATACGTATTATCTGACTACCTGAGAGTAATAAAACCCATATTGAATAGAAAAAATTCAAAGGAGATGTACACCATGGTAAACATGTTTAATTATTTGCAATTAACAAAATTATTTAAATATTTTTTTCATTTGGGGAGCTCAATTTTAAGGCCCCCTGAATTTTATAAGTCCTAGGCGCGCGCCAATTGCGCCAATTGCGTCAATGTTTAAATTTGCCACTGATTATGAAGAAGAAGAACGTTTCTGTAACACATTGAGTATCGGGCTATTTCTTCCGAATTCAAATTCAATGAGCTAGAGCGAGATTAGAGTAATTGCGTATATAGCATTCGTAAGCAAGAGTTGAAGGGGGGAATACGTATGTACTTGTAAACCGAAGAGTCTGCGTAGGGTACATTGTATGAAGCGGAGGCGTTGCCGGTGGCCGGTGGTCGGTGGTCTCGAGGACAGCAGCAGCACTATGCCGCGGGCGGCGCCGCTAGCTGCTCCTCCTGCGCCGCCACTTCCGGCTCTCGGGGGGAGGGTGGCGTCCGCTCCGCCCCCCCTGACACGCCCCTGGCCCGCCCACTCCGCCTCACCCCATCCGCGACATCAACACGATGACATCACTCGGGAATCAACAATCGCATTATTGTAATTCTTATGACACCGCCATACTCGTCCAAAGCTATGTTGGTCACATTTTTTTCTTGATCCTGCGATCTATTTAACAAAAAGAAATATCAATTATTTTTTGTTGATTTCCTTGAAATAGTTTTTTTATTGTCTGATGATTTTTTTTAAATTTTCGATGACAGTGTATCAATTGGATTGACCAAGACAACCGTGATGACCCAACGGCCATATTAAGTAAGTGTTATACTCTAACTACGGAAGTTAATCTTGTAATGTAATTAATCAAGTAGATGCTAGTGAAACGACAGTACGTGGTCGAGTGGTGACAAGGTTGTCAGGTGAAACGGCACTACTCTTATTGTAACTATATAATGTACTACCGAAATTGGGCGTGGTCAGAAACTGGAAAAGGCGTCTTCCGGAAAATAGAGTTGTGTCGATCAGTCGCCAGATGAATATGAGCCGTGCGACTTCAATCCAGAAATAATCGAGACTCGTTTGTAATCTTCATTTTTTCTTCAAATGTTGTAAAATGTATATACATGATTTTAATTTTTCTCAAAAAGATCTTTATTATTGGTTAATATTAATTTGTTCTTATCAGATACACCATACCCTTTTCCAATTTATGAAACGTCTGTGTGCAGAACTCCATTTAGCGCCCCTATACATCTGGTGTGCTTGAAAAGACGAACTAAGGGCCATGTATATTCTTATATATTATTTAATGTCGATTTTAAAGACGCCCCAAAAATTCCGGCACATGTGTGTGTCGCACAATCTGGCCATATGGACGGCACGCCCCTGCGAAAAAGTTCTACAATTCAATTTTATGTATGGCGTTACGTAGATTTTACGGAGCTATGAGTAGTCAGGCCGCTATCTAGTCCAATTCGGTGACAGGAGGTGCACCCGATCTGACCGTAAATTAAATATCAATTGGCCCTAGCCTCTTCTGATTATTATTGTTACAATCCGGGCGTAACAATAATAATAGACAGGTCGGCTCCCGGGCTCATGGCTGGCGACCTGACCCGTATTTAAAGAGCCAAGATAACCCAGAAGACGACCGTCACGGTCCTGGTATCAGAACTGGTACCGACATGTCTATCGGTCCTATATGATCGCGTAGTGTCCTCCAGGTAACAAAGACCCGCCTCAGGGTTAGAAGACCACTTATTTCGTTTTACTTTATTTCGTTTAGCTCTTTCGGCGATTCTGTCGTTATCTGCTCAGTATTGTCAGAACGTGATCCTTTCATATACGGCGAATACGGAGGGCAAGGCATCATAATGCTGTTTTTGGGAAGAAAAACTTTCACATTAGATCGTACTTGAAGAGTTTTTTTCGGTCTTCGCCCCTCAAAAAGCTTCCATTGCGATGATTGGGTCTTAATTTTGGCGTCATATCCATACATCCATATTTAATCCGTTAGAGCACTTCTGGATTGTCCGTGACTTTATTCAGCAACTTCTGAACAATATTCATGAACAATGCTTTTTTGGTCGAAATTCTACAATTTTGGAATAAATGTAAGTAAAATGGCGTAAACCATGAAATATACCAACATCATCAACGATCTCTCCGATAGTAATTCAGCAAACGTCCATCATTTTCTTCACTTTATCGAGGTTGTCATCGGTTGTCGATGCGTCGAAGGCTGTCGTCATCTCCAAAGCCCTTCGCTGCCTTTTTGGATATAGAATTCCAAACCAAAGCACGTCATTATCGTCCCTGTACGTCTGTTAAGGGCAACATCATTTGCCAACCACGAAACACTCATTCGCTGAGCGTATAGGCCTCACCTGACTCTAAAATGGTAGTCGAGGCCAAAGGAACATGTCTCACACGTGACATGATGGCTCTTCTCTAGGCGTTACCTACTTATTAACGGGTCAAAAGTGATTATGGACCTTTTTGCGCAATAGAAATCCTTTCATCGTGGAAAAGACTTCCTCAAATAGGGTGCTCTAGAAAGAAGGAAGAGGAACCAAAGTTTCGATACTAGACTATCAATCGGTCAATAGTTTACGATTTTTCTTCCCAGGGCATACTGGTTATGTGGAGAGAAATCCGTTAAAGACCAAATATACATATGCACATCATCATGACCAAAAGTATGCGAGTGGATTGGGCTCCGCCCATTTTACTCTTCGGCTATATAATTTCGTCCGAGTTTCCCATTACATATGCACATACGTAATAACACATACATGTACATATTTTTTTATATATTATTTAATAAAAATTTTAAGAAATGTAATTCATTTTAATTAATTATTATTTTCAAATTTTTCTCTCTTGGCTTCCCGGCGCCCGTGTGCGCCGCACAATCTGGCCATATGGACGGTGCGCCCCTTGGCTCAAAGTTTATACCACTTGAAAGACTCGCCAAAAGGAATATTCATTCATTAAATTCGTAGTTACATTTTCCCACTTAGTAAGAAATCGCCGAGCACACAAACACATAAAACCCTTCCCCCCAGTGAGCGATAAATTGAGGAACCAATCATGATCTTTTATATTCTTTGCAATCACGAT
>JAGXCT010036638.1:46463-101417 GCA_022495035.1 Philopotamus ludificatus | reverse complement strand
TTTTTTTTAAAAGACGACGTTTCACCAAATTTCGGCGAATGCGCCCCGCCCCAGCCCAAGTTTGACCGCGATTCGCCCCGTGTGTGACAATGTGTTAATATTACTTATCAATGAATCAGTTTAGCTTATAAAAAATAGAAGATGGGAGCGCTGCTATGAATCAAAACAGATTTTCTTGAGAAATCCCTTGGAATTCGATGGGTCAAGGTTCCAATGTAATCGTCCATTCAAATTTAAATAAAAATCAGTGATAATTAAACACATATGCGTATTACGTTACGTACGTGTTTTGCTTAAAAAAAACGATATAAACGAGTGATGAAAATAATTTTGTTTATAAATAAACGAATACCACCGATGACTCGTATGTCAGAAATGAACGAGTGGAACAATAAAGCAGTCAATTGCCTTGCATGAAAATAAATCCCAAATGGCCCAGTTTCAGCAATTATTCCACATATAGGAACTGTTGCTTTGGACGACATCTTGCCAAGGACAAGTTACTTAGGTAATCGTTAATCAGGTTTAATTACCACCGGTCATATAAAGCGACGGCCCTCTGTCCCAGTGCACCCGGCCAGCCGGTGCAACAATCCCAAGAATAGACTTGGCAATCGGGATCGGTACGATCTGATCCCCCGATGATGCATACGGAACTAAGCTAAGTGTCAATCGTTCGGTTACAATTTAACGTTTGGACATTTTTTAAACTCTCTCCGAAGACTCGATTCCTCTCCTGAATGGCCCTAATAAGTTAAATCTGAAAATCACTAATCAACAACTCTATAACCATAAAGCAGTTAAGAGCGAAAGATCGCATGATCCGACTAATTATGACATTTATCGAGTATGCATCATAAATTGCTGTAATATCTATTATTGGTTTGAAATAACAATGAACTGATGACGCTATGAATTAATTAGTTGAAGAAATAATAATAAAACAAAAACCGCAAGATTTGCATAAAAGTTCTGCGACAAATGGTCTTTTTTTTAATGCAACAGGTTTTATTACTAAACTGGGGAAAATATATATATAATATAGTTCTTACATAAGAATACATAATTAAAATAATGCATCCCTGAAAAAGTATCCACATAACCACTATTCCCTGGGAGGGAAACCCTAAACTGATGGCTGATAAATGGTCTAATCTCGATACTTTCGGTCCTCTTCCTTCTTTTTAGGCCTTTTGAGACCCTCTCTTTGAAGAGATCTTTCCCATGATGAAAGGATTGCTATTGTGGCACAAGGTCAATAATCATTTGCGACTTGTTATAAGCAAATAACGCCTAAAGATGAGAACGAATACCTCGGTATACCCCCTCCTATTTGCTTGGACACATTTGGGAGGGTAATATCGGATACCAACAGTAGTAGAAGATACACGTACAATGCCAGCAATGGCCAAAAGAATAAAAACCCTTTAAAAGAAAACGCATACCAAGACGGTTTCGACCCTCACGGTATGGAAAGTCCGTTAAGGCACATATGATTAAGTTCACAAAAAAGGGGCCCCCCAACGATCGGGGGGCCCCGAGAGACTTTTTGGGGCCTGATGGTAATTAGTAATGGAATATAATTGACAGTTGTGGCGGAATAAATCAAAATATAAAACTGCACAAACATCTGTAATTTAATCACTAGACTCTCTTCAAGTTCGAGTGATTAAAAATTCTTTAAAATAATGAGTGAAGTCTTCAGGGGGGGGGGGTCGGGGCCTCCAACGATCGGGGGCCTGATGCTCCAGCATCAAAGCATCCCGCCTATAAATCCGCCACTGTTTTCAAGTTATTCTGAAACCATGGCTTCGATTTCATGAACAATTACTGCGAAAAATATGGCCTGGAATTGGCAAAAAAATGTGAATAATGATTCAAATAAATATCGTACTCGCCGTTTCAACGAGAAATTAGACAATGCGACGCCAAACACAAAAAAACTGAATAAAGATAAGCAAATACTGAATTTTTAATTCGGTCGACATTGAGGAAAATTAAATCGAGCGCAAATAATTATGACTTTCAGCCAAGAGGAAGAACTGTTTTATTGTCTAGTGAGATGATAAACATTTTTTTTAATGTATGCATTTTTGTAAGGGATCTCCCCCTTTTTATATATCTGTCTCGATTAACACGGTGATAGCAGATTTATTTGAAACCCGCGTAAAAAAAGAGTCGGGTGTACGTTTCTAAACATAATAACAATCGACGTGCGCAAAAACAGACACTGATAGACTCTCACCCATACTAAACTGCAAGGTCAATGTCATATTTCAGTTCCGATTATTTTTTTACGAACATCATGGCCATAGTCTCGCATTGGTAGACGCAGGTTTAGGACGATGAGCCTCTCTAAATTCCAGTTTGTGTCCAAATGACGTAATCGCATCGCTGACATCATAGCAGAAACTGGCATAACACGACATGTGCGCATAGATTTTCTAATCTAGACTCGCATAAGCAGCGATCAATAATTTGGCCATATATGTTGAAAAATAAATGCAGTACACCATGCGACTTCCTTTTGTCGATTCTCCTATGATTTCAGGGCCGTGGCAATGCTACGGATGCCAACCAATTTACTATTGTTTAGCATTCTTCCTAATTGGCATGCAAACGGCGGTGCATCGGACTGTTAGCGATGTTATGCAATTCGTCATCTCACGAGCTGGGTGCGAAAATGCTGAAAAACGTGGGAGGATTACAGCGATGAAATTGGCAGAGCCGACCCGGGGATTATAGATTGATTCGACTATTCCCGAAGAAAGCAAATATTATAGATATATTCAGTGCATTTTAAAACGACTACTACTCTAAAACTAATCTCTAGATTATCTGGTAACACAATTTCATAACTATTGTTGCATGAAATTGAGCCCTATCTTGATGACGTTGATAGTGTATCACACAGGAGCGCGCCGTCCATATGGCCAGATTGTGCGGTGCACACAGGCGCCGGAAGATTAGCGGGCGCCAAGAAAGAAAACTTTTCTTAATAAAATGATTTTATTATTGTAATGGAGCCCCATTAAAGTTCTGCACACAGGCGCCAGACACAGTCGGGGCGCCACTGGTATCGCATACAGTCAAACCTGTTTTTGTTTGATGGATAAGGACCGCATAAAAAAATACATAGAAAATTATATCAATAAATAATTTATCTTTAATTGTCCAGGCATATGTAAGCACTTGGAAGGACGGTAATTCATGAATGTGATTATATAGTGCAGCGATGGTGAACCTATGACCCGCGGATCAGATACTAACCCACGAGGCCTTTTTAAATGACCTACGCGTTTGTCAATAATTTAAAAGAAAAAAATGTAACGAAAATACATATAAATTGGTTAAATGATTAAATGTTCTTATGTAACATCAGTATTACAATATTTATAACGAATCTTGCCATCTTTACTAAAAATTTGACCCATTTCTCAAAAAGGTTCGTTATCACTGATATAGTGCAATACATATATAATGTAATTGGTTGACACAATCAGTGGCGGATTTGTATGTATGCTTATGATGATGGAGCATCAGGCCCCAGGCAATTGGGGCCCCCCGATCGTTGGAGGCCCCAAAGACCTTACCCTTTTTCGCGACAGATTAAAAAACAAATGTCACCGACTCAAATAATATATTAAATTAACCATAAATTAAAATAAAAACGAATGTTTAGCTTTCTCTAAGCTCAGGAGTACGCCGTCCATATGGCCAGATTGTGCGGCGCACATTTGCGCCAGAAGATTAGGTGCGCCGAGGGGCGCCAAGAGGGAAAAAAATCGAAAATATGAATTCATTCAACTTTCTTTTTCATAAAATGTTTTTTTTATTGTAGAGGGGGAAGGGTATATGGGGTACGAGTTGCTGTGTCGTCTATATGTATCTGCAAATATAGACTAATTGATGGCAAAGAAGCAATGCCAAATTTCACATTAAACGATCCTTTACAACGGCTCGAAATCTACGTCGCTGACCGATGGGGTATATTTTGACAGTGGCGTACGGTGGTGTTTATTAATTCTATTACTCTATTATTCTAATCTATTCGTTTTTGCGACATAATTTTTTTAAGTAATATCAATGGAGAAAAAAATACTCATAAAACTAAAACAGAAGGGCACACTTTACGATAAATTTGAATAATTTATGTCGCAAAAACGAAGAGTAGAATTAACGTATAAATAATAATAAAATTCATTAAAAAAAAACTGTTTTTTTTTCCACATTAAGCATATCCAACATCAACCACCGTACGTCACTGATATTTTGTATGAAAATAGACCCCAAAAATTGATCAATTCTTTGACAATACCTCGACATTTTAAAAAAAATGGATTTTTCTATAAATAAAAATAGTTATTCATGATATATATTAGTAGAAAAATTCCAAAATATTGATCTAATTTTGATTTTTTCTACTAATTAACAGAGCGACGGCCCTCCGCGACTGAGGCCCGCTCACGGATTGGTGCATATTGTTTCTCCACTTGCACAGAACGATATTTTTTCTCGCTCGTACTTGTACATGCACGAAGTTTTTTCTCGCTCATATCTGGTACGGAGCGATAAAAAACATCGCTCCCGTGCTAATGGATAACAATATTGTTTTTTTTATTTTTTTTCGCAATTGCGGATAATAAAGGTCAATGATTATATATATTTATTGAGAAAAATCAAAAACTTGGGATCCCAATCGGCACGGCTAGGTTAATAGTATTTCTATTAATGAGTATTTTATTTCTGTATACTATAATTTTATATACTAGGTTTATTTTTTTAATAAAAAGATAATTTGAGTTCATTATTCAGTATTTGTATAATCATAAGCTTAAATATGTGGCTGGCCCGTTGTAAAAAAAGGTTGCTCATCCCTGGTCTAACCTAACATTTATAAAAAAATAAATACAGATCGACTATGAGAAGCGAGAAGCTTAATTATTTGTTCATTCATTATATAAATGATATAGGCAAAATCTTAAAATGTATTCTTACTACTTTTTCACTTAATTTTTTTAAATATAAACCGCAAAGAAAAAATCGTAGGAGAAAAGAGTGCATAAAAATAGACTTTAAATAATACTTTAAGAGGCGAACCTACTTAAAACATATTCGGGTTAATAGTCCCCATAAACCCGAATATGACATAACACTGTGACTCATTGACGAATTCATCGGCACATGTCATAGACAGAGCAGACAGATTTTCCGGCTTTTCCTCGACGTTATAATATATAGTGCCAATACAATTAATTTAATTGCACGTGTACGCCAAGGACATATGAACCATGTAACAGGATATGCGATGGTGATAGCGAATCAAGGTGTGACAAACCTATTAATTTTAATTAGCAATATTATTCGTAGTATCAATCATTATGACTAGACGATGATACTGATGCATAAAGCAATCGACTTTTCTCATCATAAACCTAAAGATAAATCGACTTGTTGATCATAAACATTTTTTAATAAATAATTTCATAAACCGGCAGTTAACCTTGCAATTAAGTTAATCCAAACAACGCTTTAATTGATACCGAACTGTGTTGCTATTGGTCCCTGAGAGTATATGACACACATGGGCCATTTTATCTCAGAGGAAATGAATGGGAAACAGTAGGCCACGGTGAAGGTTGAACTCTGTTCCTCCAGCTAATAATATCCAACACATGATGGAGCAAACGTTTTACGAAACAAGGTCATTAAAATCGATACATCAAGGTTTATTTTCCCACGATAAGCCGTTTTAGGGAATTAATTCAAGATAATGAGAATACGAATTGTCTAAATATGTTTCCTTCCTGTACCAATATTCAATTGCTAATGATTGAGAATTTTGGCAACGGTCGCCATTCTCTGCAGCGGACTTTTCTTCGCACAACATTCCATTTATAAACTGGTGTTCGCTCCCCCTTGTTGTTTTTTTATCGGTTCATGCCGCAAAAAAGCGGTTTTAGGGCCAATTTTTCAAATAAAAAATAGTAATGTCAGGACGATTTAAAATCTCCGCGTTATTCATTAGTTTATCCCCGTTATAGTTGAATCGTGATAACAGCAATTATGATAAGCTTACTTTTATTTGCAAAAGAAGTGCATGAGGCAAGAGTCATTCGCACATTGCATGAAATGCGCCCGAGGTCATATATTCATTCATAAGATCGAGAAAAACATTTTATTACTATTGATTATACAGATTAAATAACATTTACATAATCTGTCAAATTTTATTCAAAATATATATAAAAACAAAAAAATAACAACAAAAAAAATATAATTTTCTTATTATTTTAATTTTAATTTAGGAAATGCGATGTTATTTATTAAGCTTTTAAATTATCAATTTTAATTATATATTATTCATACCGTCGATACGGAGGCTTTAGGGCGTAGTTTAAAGTAAGCAAGTGCATAAATGTGCATCGCTGCACTGAAAAATTAATTTTCCTCTCCAAATGTTAAATATAAAAAGGTAAAGTTAATTTTATTCGAATCGCGAGCATTGCCAATGCTAAAGATATAACAAAAATATTATTACCCTTAGTGAAAAGCAAGACGCCGACAAAGACCCGCCCAACACCGACGACCTTCCCTACTGACTGATTCTTCGCGCAGATCGTGAATACACTTCAGTGCTGCCATCCCACAACCACTCGGATTGAAAACGTGGGGTTACTTTGCCACGTCGTATATTTCACACTCTATTAATTAAATATTTTAGCATATCTATATATCACAAGACCATTATTATTAATAGAGCTGTCATAAATATATTAATTAAAACAAATAAACATATATTCATTTGATTAAATTATATTTAATTAACAGTGAACCAGGGATGTAGCGCGCCGACCAGTGCCTGCATGCAGATCTTCAATTATGTCTCCCGTACGTCTGTTGCGCTTGAAAAATCGAACTACTAATCATTGACCTTTATTGTCCGCAATTGCGAAAAAAAAATAGAACAACAATATTGTTTTTCAATGGAACTGGTGCGACGTTTTTTATCGCTACATACCGGATATGAGCGAGATAAAACATTGCGCATGTGCAGGTGCGAGCGAGAAGAAATATCGTGCTGTGCAAGCGGTGAAATCACATGCAACGAGCCGGGGGTGTGCCTTGATCGCTGCGGAATACCTTTGAGTTCGTACGTCGCCTACACATCATATCGATTAGTAAAAAAAATCATATGGTAGGTAATCAAACATGGTAGGTAACCAAATTATGAAGCATATCAAGAATAACCACTTTTATTCTTAGAAAAATCCATTTTTAAAACAAATGTCAAGGTATTGTCGAAGGATTTATCAATATCTTGACTTGAAATGTTTGAAAAGGATCTATTTTCATAGTCGATTCATATAAAAAAGACCCCATCGGCCAGAGCCGTTGGCTTCAGGCCCCTTTGACAGATCGGTTAAAGATTAAACATAAAACAATCATTTATTATAATTACATTACATTACATTATATGAAAATACAGTGAAATCTCGGTTTTACGTGCCCGGAATTCACGTTTTCTCGCTATTTGCGTTCAATTTTTACAATCCTATCTACGTTTTCCTTCCAAATTACGATTTTTTTTATCAATTCCTTCAAAAACGTATTGTATTGGGTGTACCGGAAAGTTCTGTCAAGATACCGGACGATACTGTCAAGATCATGTTAGAACAAAATCCTTTTTTGATAACATCGGAAAATGCAGAAATGCTTGATTCAGCTCAACAAACCATTTCGGACTATATTCGGAAACTAGGATTGGTGTGGAAATATTCGAGATGGATGCCACATCTCTGCTCGCACGAAACAAAATCGAACCCTTCTTGACTGGATGATAACTGGAGATGAAAAATGGATTACCTATGAAAACATCGTAAGGAGAAGGGCATATTGTGAATCCGGAACACTTGCCCCCTCCACCTCTAAACCGAAGTTAAGCCTGAATAGGAGAATGTTGTGTATATGGTGGGACATTCGAGGACCAATACATTTTGAGCTGTTGAAAAAGCAAATTCAGAGAGGTTCTGTCAGAAATTGGATAATTTAAAACCAGCACTCCAAGAAAAGAGGCCGGCGATGTTCAATAGGAAGGACGTCATACTGCTTCATGATAATGCTAGACCACATACTGTTTTGGGAACTCGTCAGAAACTCGCAGAGCTAAGCTGGAAAATTCTGTCGCATCCACCATACTCCCCGGACCTTTCCCCAGACAGAACATTCCGGTAGACCCAATATAATATTAATACTATATATAATACACAAAAACTGTAACCGTGTCTATGTTTTATCAGTTTTTACAAATGGAGAGGATAAAACAAAAGAAAGTATTCATTTAAAAATAAAAAGATTTATATATTAAAGAGATGTAATTAAAAAATAATATGATAGATTTATTTTTCTTTTTTATCCGAAGACAATGAATTCCACAACTTTAAAACTTCGTGAGATACAATATTATTCACAACGTAACCTTCAGTGTCTATAAAATTAGCGACGGACTTAGTGAACGTTCCTTCACGTCTGGAATTGGTTTTAGGATCGTAAACGCATAAAACCAACTCATATTTATCATCATATCTAAAAAAAAATATTAAAAATTAATAACCGAATTGAATAATCAAGTCATTGAGTTGTAAATTGATTTACTTTTTCATGTAAGAACTGGCTTCCCATATTCTGTAACTGGATCCGACGTTTTCTTTTACGACGACAAATATTCCTTTTTCTTTAAATGTTGTATATAGCGTGAGAATTCCCATTAAAATAAAATAGGATGTAACACAGACAATCAAAACCATCCTAAAAATTATAAATAAATTATTTTATATATAACTTTTGTTAAAACTGTTATTAGCATAGAATTAAATATTAATATATTTTACATTGATTGGGGGAATGGATATAAATAGTCCCATGTAACGGCATATAACGCAACACCGACTGCTAGTCCTCCAAGTACCAATCTACCATCCATTAAGCCATATCTTTCTTCACATTTTAGATCATTTTTTAAAACCTGAAATATATACGGTATTTTATTAATTAAAACAGATTTATATAAAAGGTACTAGGATAATTTAAATACATTTTTTACTGCATCATCAACAGCATTCTTTACAGATGATCCGTCCCATTTATCAACACTGATGACCTAAAAATTAAACACTTTATAGAGCAAAATATATTTCACAAGCTGCAAAGTATTCATGAAAAACTACTAGAAAAGCGCCTTGCACTCATCAATCGGAAAGGCGTTATCCTGTTACACGATAACACCAGGCCAGACACGGCAACTGGTCTATTTGCCGCATCCACCTTATTTTCCAGAGCTTGCTTCTACAGACTACCACCTTTCTGTACGGTACAGAATTTTTTGAATGGAAAAACTTTCATTAATGATGAGCAACTCAATCAGGCGCCCTTGATAAAAATATAATTTAGCTGATCAGATAAATAGCTCATTTTAAACAAATTTTAACATAAATATCTATATCTGATTGTTAACAGAATATCAATGAGGCAAAACTGAACAAATTTTCAAACTTCTAGATTCGCCCTGCACGATCTTTATTTAAATATGATCAATTGAAGCCTTGCCGACAAAACTGAACGAGATTAATTAAGTACACGTCAGACAATAATCCACCGAATGTAACATTTTTTTTTAAAAGAATTGACCGGTCAAAATGCAAGTCGTGCAGCTCGAGCACTTGTCTTTGGGCGCTCACTAACCTCGGGCTCCTTTGAATCAACGGTGGGCTTCTTGGTGGACATAGCGGCGACAGCAGGCTAGCCAATAGTAGCCGGTGACAGCAAGAAGCGCCAGCAAGCGAACAATCGGGCTTGCCAACTGTGACTAGTGACACCTCATCAAATAAAAATTGATTAAAAACAAATCCAATATTTTAATACTCTCAATATAAAATTTGTATTAATCTATTTGGTTATGTATTGAATTGAATATTTAAAAAAAAAATCGCTCATTATTATAATATAAAAAATAATATGCATCCCAATAATTTATACAGAATTTAAAATACCTTTTAAGTTATTTAGATATTAATACAAACTTCACGAATAATAGAATATGCATATAGACTGCATACTATTTAATATATTTATTTGACGATGGACACGTAATACAGAGTACATATTTTTTTCCTAAAATTAGTCGCATTTTTTTTATTTGTATCTACGTTTTCCGTTGATCGAAAAAAGTGTTTTTAATTTCTTCGATTGATATAGAATCGCTTCTGAATTAAATTCGGGACATAAATTCGTTACGAAATGAGCGTTAAAACTGCTCGAAATGAGAATTAAAAAATTAAAAAAAACCTCACAGATGCTTCTTATTAATTTTCTCAATGGATATCTCTTTTAATAAAAAAAATATAATAAATATAATGATATCTCATTGATGAATAATTTTTATTTTTTATAATTCGTCCTCATCCCCAATTATATTCTATGGGGGCCCTGAAATGTAATTAGCATCAAGCTCCAAAAAGTCACCATTCGCTACTGCAATATATAATAGTGTCAGAATTGATAAAATCTTTTATGGCCGATACTTCAATTGTTAAGGCTATCATTAAAAAATAAGAATTAGAGCGACGTGAGACGCGGCGAGCAGCTTGGCAGAACTCAGCCAACAGCAGCCATGAGCGGAAGGCGGCAGCGCGCCATATCGGAGTCCGAGGGGAGTGTGGCCTCCGGCAGCGGCTCGGAGGGCCGCCGCTCCCGCTCCGTCTCCCGCTCGCTCTCCGCCAGCTCCAGCCGCTCGCGGTAAGCAATTATGGAATTTCATTTTTTTTAATCTAACCATTACGAATTCTACTGGAATTCTCTAAAATACCTTTTCTTCATGGTGGCAATATGATAATTTTCTCCATGTCATTTACATGGAGGGGATATTGCCACCATGCAATGATAATTTATTAAAAATTTCAAACCTGCTACATTTTTAGGTTAACTTTGATAACTATGTGGTGGTTATCACATAGTTCATAATATTTAGTTAATATTTAATTAAAGATTTTATTAAATTAATATCGTTTGTTTATAATTAATAAAATATTTGTTTTTATGCATCGTTGCAATGTGGCATAGTGTCATATTTATCGATCGATAAAAGCGATTGCATCATCTAATAAGCAATTATTATACGGTGCATACTCGTAAATTATAACCTAACTGTGTAACGCTCTCCGTCGAGCTCTCGCGATAATAATCTCATGATATTGTTCAAATAAATAACTACAACAAACTGATTAAACGCACGCTACTGACTTTACATATAATCATTCTTTAAATTATACTTACAGATCTCGTTCGATAGCATCAGATAGAAGTGTAAACAGAGACGATGAAGCAAAGGAAGCTTCTGCAGACGAACACGTTGAGGTGCGGTATCGGTTAAAAAATTAATTACTGTATATCATTTATATCATTTTAATTGTTCGTTTGAAAATCGATTAGGACGAACAAGAGCCAGAAGGGGAAGATCTAGCCGATTCTGAATATGACGAAGAAGAGGACGAGGAAGACGATCGTCCGAGAAAAAAAAAGAAAAATGATAGGTTTGGCGGTTTTATCATTGACGAAGCCGAGGTACACATATTTATTTTGAATGAAAATATTTATTTTTATGAAATCAATTAACGTCTTGTTTACGTAGGTGGATGACGAAGTTGATGAAGATGAAGAATGGGAGGAAGGCGCTCAAGAAATGGGTATTGTCGGGAACGAAGTCGACGAATTGGGTCCTACTGCTCGGGAAATTGAGGGTCGTCGCAGAGGCACATCGTTATGGGATTCGCAGCGGGAAGAGGAGATCGAAGAGTATTTACGGAATAAATATGCCGACGAATCCGTTGCCGCTCGTCATTTCGGCGACGGAGGTGAAGAAATGTCGGATGAAATTACTCAGCAGACCCTCCTGCCCGGAATCAAAGATCCCAATCTGTGGATGATTAAATGTCGAATAGGAGAAGAGCGCTCGACCGTTTTACTGCTGATGAGAAAGTTCATCGCGTATCAGTCGTCGGACGATCCTTTAAAAATTAAATCTGTCATCGCTCCGGAAGGAGTGAAAGGTTACATATATATCGAGTCTTTTAAACAGACGTATGTAAAAGCTGCCATAACAAACGTAGGTAATTTGAGAATGGGTATATGGAAACAAGAGATGGTCCCCATCAAAGAAATGACGGACGTTCTTCGAGTGGTCAAAGAGCAATCGGGCCTCAAGTCAAAACAGTGGGTACGTTTGAAACGAGGATTATATAGAGACGATATAGCTCAAGTTGATTATGTGGATTTAGCACAAAATCAAGTGCATTTGAAACTATTACCGCGTATTGATTATACGCGTCTTAGAGGCGCCCTGAGGACTGTGCAGAGCGAATCAGATGCAGCCAAGCGAAAAAAGAAGAGGAGGCCCGCCGCTAAACCGTTTGATCCGGAAGCGATTCGTTCGATCGGCGGCGAGGTCACATCCGACGGTGATTTCTTAATATTCGAAGGAAACCGATATTCTCGAAAAGGATTTTTGTATAAAAATTTTACGATGTCGGCAATTCTATCGGAGGGCGTTAAGCCCACTCTGACGGAGTTGGAGCGTTTTGAGGAACAACCCGAAGGAATCGATATTGAATTAGCTGCACCAGCCAAAGACGATCCATCGAGCATACATTCCTTCTCCATGGGAGACAATGTCGAAGTGTGTTCCGGAGATTTAGCAAACTTGCAGGCTCGTATTATAGCAATCGACGGCTCAATGATAACAGTCATGCCGAAGCACGACGCTTTGAAAGATCCTCTAGTCTTCAAAGCGATCGAACTGCGGAAATATTTTAAACAGGGAGATCATGTTAAAGTACTAGCCGGAAGGTACGAAGGCGATACCGGTCTCATCGTTCGAGTCGAGTCGCACAGAGCCGTGTTGGTATCGGATTTGACTATGCACGAGCTGGAGGTTTTACCGCGCGATTTACAATTGTGCTCGGACATGGCTACGGGCGTCGACTCTTTGGGTCAATTCCAATGGGGCGACATGGTGCAGTTGGATCCGCAAACCGTCGGCGTCATCGTTCGATTGGAAAAAGAAAACTTTCACGTGTTAGGTATGCAAGGGAAAGTCATCGAGTGCAAACCACAAGCTTTACAGAAAAAACGAGAGAACCGTTTTTCCGTATCGCTGGACTCCGAACAAAATAATATACAAAAAAAAGATATCGTTAAGGTCGTCGATGGCCCACATTCGGGGCGCGACGGTGAAATCACCCATCTATATAGAAATTTTGCGTTCTTACAATCGAGGACTTACTTGGACAACGGCGGAATATTCGTGTGCAAAACACGGCATCTTCAGCTCGCCGGCGGCAATAGGTCATCGTCGAGCAACAACATGAACAGCTTAGGTTTCATGTCTCCTCGAATTCAATCTCCGATGCATCCGTCCGGGCGCGGAGAGGGTCGAGGCAGAGGAAGGGGCGGCGGATTCAGAGTCACCAGAGACCGAGAAATAATCGGCACCACTATCAAGATCACCAGCGGACATTACAAAGGAAACGTCGGTATAGTCAAAGACGCCACCGAGACCACGGCCCGTGTCGAGTTGCACTCTCAATGCCAAACGATATCCGTAAATCGCGATCACATCGTCACTGCCGGAGTCCCCGCCAAGGACGGAGGCTTCTCATCGTACAACAATCGCACGCCCGGACGCACCCCCGCATTCGGTTCCACGACGCCCCATTACAGGGAAGGCGGAAACAAAACTCCAATGCACGGATCTCAAACGCCATCGTACGAAGTCGGCTCTCGAACACCGCACTATGGATCTGCAACGCCCTCTCACGATGGCAGCAGAACGCCCAGTCAAAATGTCTGGGATCCGACTATCACTAACACTCCTGCACGTGAGAGCGAGCACGATGCGTACAGTCTAGACGACACTTCTCCCAGTCCCGGTTATAATCCGAGCACTTCCGCATACCAAGCCGGAGGGCCTTATACCCCTCAAACTCCCGGCACCATGTACGGCTCAGATCATTCGTACAGTCCATATCAACAGAGTCCCAGTCCTACGACATATCCCTCGACTTATTTAGGAACGCCGAGCCCAGGATATTCTCCGGGCGGTGCTCCTAGATCTCCCTATAATCCGTCTACACCAGGCGCCGGCTTGGAAACTTTACCATTGGGAGAATGGCACACTACTGATATCGAAGTGAGAATTAAAGACACTCATCCCGGGCTGGGCGGCCAGACTGGAGTCATTCGAGGAATTTCAGGTGGCATGTGCTCGGTATACTTACCGGAAGAGGATCGAGTGGTCAACATAGTCAACGACAATTTAGAACCGATCGTGCCACAAAGAGGCGACACTGTCAAAGTCATCATGGGCGAAAATAGAGAGGCGATCGGCCAATTGATTTCGATCGATAATCAAGACGGGGTGGTTAAATTTAATCAAGACGACGAAGTCACAATGCTACAGCTGCGCTTTTTATGTAAAATGAAGGATTAGCTTATTATTCTAACATGCAATGTATATTGAATTACATTTTGGCTTCACTTGAATTTGTACTTGTTTATTTATATTTATTGTCATTCTAATAAATGATCGTTATTGGCAGATATATACTATTTACATAAAAGCATTTTTATTGTCGCCCGTCACAACTTGTTGTTGTTGTATAGTTAATGTAATTAAAAACAAAGATATAATAGTTTGTTTTTGATTTTATACCTTCTTTCGTTCTTAAACCGAGTTTTTAACAGAGTTTGCTTGAATCAGGTTCCGTTATACATGACGCCAGAAATTCCCTCAGATTAGAGAAAATATAGAATAAATTTCAAATATATATTTACATGAGGTAGTTTGGATTCTACCCAAGTTTATACCCCAGTGCATGGGTACAGGGCTGGTCGGGGTATGTAACCCTCGAGAAAAAAAATCGATCTACTTAGCAAAGCACTTCTTAAAGCTGTCGATTGGCGCAGTACATAACCCCCAATGCCCTTTCACTGCAGCTAAACGTTAATTCTTTGCTCGAATGGGGTACTATCTACTAAACGTCTCCCACTTTGTGTTGGAAAATGTCAGGGAAAGACATTTTTGAAATCTAAAGAATGTTAACCTTTAATTACATTCTTTGGGAACGTAACTCTTCCCAGACAGTCGTCAATCAAAGACCTGGGAATTCTGTTTGACTCTAAATTTAGATTCAATTCACATGTATACGAGGTATCTAATAGAGCTTCAAGAATGTTGGGCTTTGTCTTGAGAAATTCTTATAACCTTAGTAATACGGTTGCTTAAATATTGTCGTACCAGTGCCATAAGACGCTTCAAATATCCTCAAGCTAGAAAAAAATCTTAAGATATCTCTACATAAGGGAATTTGTATTTTACCTGAGCTTATATCCCATTGCATGGATTCAGGGTTGCCTGGGGTATGTAACTCGAGAAAAGAAGGTCGATTTACTTGGCAAAGCACTTCTTCGAGCTGTTGGTTGGCGCACCTCCTTGTACTGTGCGAGTTGTCCTTATGGGCGCCACCTCACTACCATCAAGCTCGTTCGCGTCTGCTTTTTCTTTCGCCAAATGTGAGGACAGGCACTCTCGGAAACTCTCTTGGCCAACTATGTAGATATATTTGATGTTAAATATCGCCATTTCGTTGATCTTTTATATAAGATTTAATAATTTCATATAACGGATTAATTAATGACGGTATTTTAAAAAAAAAATTTATTCTACCGTATATATCTATATTTATTACGTTATTTTCTCATAATAGCTTTTTTTCTTGTTACTTTATATTTCTACTCTTTATTTATATTTGATTTTATATATTTTTATATGTTTTTATGCGTGATTGGCGACCTGGGTTGTTCTGTAATGCCAATCACGCATTGTTTTTTTTTATGAAATAAATAAATATAGGTAGGATAGACTGATTCTCGCAGTATGTGGATATCGGGTGGAACGAGTAGACCGAAATAATCTTTAAAAGCAACTTTGATGGATTCTCATCTCAATCACATAAAGAACCAGTGCATAGAAAAACAACATACATTTTGATTTAGACAGTTTTGCCAAAAATTTAACGCTTTTCAGTTTTATGTCGAGTCTGATGGTTATCCTATATATTTAATTTTTATTAAGTTTATTTTAATATATTTCTTCTATGTGTTGTAATGTTGCAATCTGGTGTAATGTACATTAACCGATTGCAAAACAATTAATTAGCAATTAGTAATAATATATAATGGCTCCCGTTATCCCGGAGGGCAGTTCAGTCAAAATTTTGTAACGCTCAATGGGAAAAATCACTCCATAAATAATTCCGCAAAATTTAATAAAATTCTATCAATCACTCTGTGTTTTTTAATTTGACAAGAGTGAAAAACTGTCCCATCCTGGTCCTGAAAACATCACATTATCATCCTATACAATTGGTAACCCCGACGTGATCTGCTGTGACCAGACACACTACTCCGTCAGGCCCGTTTTACTGGGATGCAAACGAGCATCAGCCAACATGCGTGACCACGTGATCGAATCGTTTCCCTACTCGAAGCTATAAATGCGATGCATTCCACCAATCGATCATTGCTTCAGCATCCTAGAGACTCAATTTGGGATTGACAAGATGGACGATGAACGATATTAATATAATCAAAACTAAGAAGAATGATCGAACAAAATAACCTAAATTAACCAATGGGAAATATATTTTTCTGATGATGCTAAAAAAATCTAGTGGAATATTATTTTTGGACTGCAAAGGGTTGACGTAGTCGTAGCCAGTAGTTAGAAACGATTTTTTTATTTAAATATTAAAAATGAATCACGCCATGTTTTATTAACTAAGTCATATTTCGAACCATATGCATTGACTGTTCCGCATATCTGTTCTTGTAGCTACGTTAAGCCAAAACAATGGAAGGCATCGGGGCCCTTGGCATACAGTATCAGCTCACTCCCTATAAAATAAGGGAGCCGAGAAACAATCGAGAGAGAAGCGGAGAGGCAGAGAAGCAAGCAACACGAAGACTTCCTGGACTCCGGTTCTCTCCAGAAGGACTACGCTTCGCAGACCAAACGGACTTCCAAAGAATTACTCCAGATCTACCGACCGGTCAAAAGAATTAATGAATAATAAAAATAAATAATAAGAAAAAATAAGAATCTATAAGAGAAAATAAAAAAAATATAAGAATAAATAATAATAAAATAAGAATCAATAAGAAAAATATAATAATAAATAATAATAAAATAAGAATAAATAAGGAAAAAATAAGAAAAAATGAGAATAACTAAGAAAAATATAAGAATAAATAATAATAAAATAAGAAAACAATAAGAATAAATAAGGAAAAAATAATAATAAATAAGAAAAATATAAGAATAAATAATAATAAAATAAGAATAAATAAGTAAAAAATAATAATAAATAAGAAAGAGAACAAACCTGCTCTGTCCGCTTTTGAATATCTTGTTCAAGTGGTATAGCCTTTTATTTTATAATTCTATGCACCCTGGAATATTTTTTTGCAGATTCTATATCAGCCAACGCAATTTCTCCAGGAGTTTTTTTTTTATATTATGTAGTAAGAATCGCTTCTTAAAATTTTCAAACCATCCTCTACTATCAGAAAATTCAACTGATAAATGAAACGAAACAAATGAAATTGACAAGTTTCGACATGTTCAGTATGATTTGTGATGGCGCTATCCATGGCCGTACAAATCAAGCATGTTAATTCATTTTTAATTATTGTTGTTTTCTGAAACCGTGTTATACAAAAAACTTCACAATTAATAATGCCGTGTTATGTAAAACCGTGTTGTACGAGGCCTGGGTGTACTCATATAAACTATCTTCGATTTTTTTTGGAACGCAAACCTTAATTTTGTATGAACCTCAAACCTTGTATAACACGGATTTATATTACACGACGTTTTGGTGGAACCATATAACCGTGTTATACGAGGCCCGAGTGTACTAGATACAGGTTTTTCACTTCAAATAAACCCTTTTTTTTTGAATTTGAAGTGAAAAAGCTGTATTATAATTATGTTTTGTAATGACAAATCAAATAATGTACCAAACCATGAAAACGACATGAGTTTTTCAAGATATTTAGTTGAATTTCTATCATCCATAGCATTAATTAATTCTGCTCTTTAAAAGTATGGAAATAGACGTAAATCTTGAATTTCTAGCTAAGAGACGAACAGTTTTAATTTCATCTTAAATGAATTGATGTCATTTACTAAGGTACGAAATAATTTATTCCTGCATTGTTGTTAGGATTTAAAAAAAATGCAAACGAAGTTGCGTTGGCATTGACTTTACCGATCATGCGTCATAGTAAACTCATCAGTGTGTCTACTGACGACGATCTGTCAGTACACACACTGATGGTTTTACTGTAATTTATTTTTTTATGATTTAACTCTTTCAAATATGTCTGATCCTCTTGTTTCACCATGCAGTTAAAATAAAGTCAGAGGTTTAAGAAATAATTTGGAATTAAGTAAAAAAATCTGGATATTATTACAAATTTTATTTGCAACATCATGCCCCACTCCATACACACTGCAAATTTGTAGCAGTTCGCTGAATACAAAATTTATTTAATATACAATTCAATTGCATGTGCACAATAAAAACATTATTTTTCATATATTTAACTAAAAATAAATACAAAAGAAAACACTTGGGGCCTTGTGACATAATAATTTACAAAAACTAACCATAGTAGGCCAAATATATAAATCCAAAACGGTCGACATTTAGAATTTCTGGGTTTCAGTGGCCGACTACGCAACAACATGATCGAGTCTCCAGGAACATCAGATTCAAAAGAAATAATTATTGCCATCACTTAATGGAGTGCTGATATATATCATTATATCAATTGTTAACTAGATACACCGCAACCTCTTTTATTTTCCTAATTATATAATTTACAGCAACTTATTAGAAAAAATAAGCGATATGTGACAATTAAATAACAATGGAAGTAATTAATGTGATTTATTATTTTTACCTACTCTGATCCTTGGAGAATTATATTTTTTTCTTTAAAAAAAACTACCAGCACAGCAATAAATAATATATATATATATATATAAGTGAACACAAACTTACGCCATACATACATACAAACGAAAGTACAAACATACGATGATTCAAATGAGATGAGATTAATTAAAATAATCGCTCTATAAATATGTACACGTAAAAAAAATCACTAAATACACAGTGCTTATTTAAGTAGCTCAATTTAAAAATACATAAAATAATCGCTGTATTCACTAAAAACTATTCTCATCAACGACATATATTTAGAAGGAATTAAACACTCATATATAAAATTAGAATATTAATTTTGTACAGATTTGGTAAATAATCCTTTGAGAAGTTTAGCACCATTTATCATTTTTTATTCCGAGTTCCTTCCAAATACAATTTTAAAACAATAAAAACATATAAAATAATCGTTAAATTAAACATCATCTCGGGGGCCACAAATTAAAATTGAAAAGTCTTCATTATCACACATAATAATTTAACAATTGCACAATAATCTAATGTAAACAAATATTTATACACAACAAACAGCCAATGATAATTTCTCATAAATTCACAATTTGAATATTACAAACGACACTGTCCACTTTGTTAACGAAATACTGCACAACAGCGACGGTCACTGCGCGGCTCACATTCATCGTGTGAACACTCGAAACCTACTTTCAAGAGGCGTACATCCTGTTGATGTCCACCTTGTACCTCTCTTGTATGTCCTTGCGCTTAATTTTAAACGCGGCCGTGACCAGTCCCATATCCGGTGACCATACTTCGGAGCAAATCTTCACAGCGGTCGGCACCTCGAACTTTTCTAATTTACCTACAACAAAAAAGAAAATAAATCAATACATCTATTAACGTCGGTCAATGACATTGTGTACTTACATTTCTTGGCGTGGTCCGTTAATTCTTTGACTACCGCCTTCTCCATGGCTGTGCTTTCGCATAATTGTTCGAACGAGAGCGCAGATAATCCAATCTTCATTGCCAATTCTTCCATTTGCACTTGACTGGGGACGACCAACGCGACAGTGTTTTGTTTGGTAGGATCTCCGTATACGCAAATATTTTCAACGATCGGGCAAGTCTTCAATTCCGCTTCTACTTTACCCAAACTCACATATTCGCCAGCTTGTAATTTGACAAGATCCTTCTTGCGATCTAAAAGTAGAAGATTGTAAATACGCATACACTAATCCATGGGTTCCCAACAAGATATAAGCAGACCCCCTGGGGGTCTATAGTAATCTAGGGGTCTTTTAAGTGACTATAATATTTTTTTCTATTTTAACCCTTTATTTATCTTACGATGCATTTGATTTGTAAAAGGATGCATTTGATTTGTAAAAGGATTCATTTGATTTGCAAAAGGGTGTATTTGACGTAAAAACTGTATTCAATGAAAACTTTATAATTTTTTTCTAATAAAAATATTTTTTGTGATTTGATATTCTATGGCGGCTGGGTACAAAGAGCTCTGTCAAAAAATCGCGGGGTTGAAAAAGGTTGGGAACCTCCACACATTGAATAAATTATGATATTTACCAATGATTTTAATGCAGCCATCGTGATGAACTTCACCGACATCTCCAGTTTTAAACCACCTTTTACCGTCTTCGTCGATAAAATCTTCGCATGATTTTCCAGACAACTTGTAATATCCTTCCGATACAGACGGACCTAAAAAAAATAGTCTCGTTAGATGAAACGTTTAAAAAACGCCATACACAAATTCGATGGAAGATGATATTACCTCCGATGAAAATTTCTCCTTGAGGGAACGGCTTATTATTAATTCTATAATTTCCTTCTTCCCAGTTTACCAATTTGATTTCGCACGTCGAATTTGGAGCTCCGACGCGTCCCGTTGATCTATCATCAGTATCCTGCACAGTGGCCGAAGACGTCGTTTCCGTCAAACCGTATCCGGATATGACGTTGCAGCAGAGACAAATTTTGATCTGTGTGTGCGTATCGGGTGCGAGTGGCGCTCCGCCGGCAATCATAAGCCTCAGTTTTCCGCCCAACAAGCTAGATACTTTGTTGAACACTACTTTATCCAATAACGGCGTGTTGTATCCGCGCTTCATCCACTTTTCTTTGTACACGTACGCCCAACGGAAGAAAGTGTTGGCAAACTGACCATTTTTGGAAACTTTCTCGGTTATTCCTTTACAAATCCTATCCATTATCAGCTGCAAATATCAATAAATAAAAATTAATTCAATACTTATTGAATCGTATTCGATAAAATTATCGAAACTTACCGGTACTGTTGTCAAACATGTCGGTTTTAATATACTGGCATCGCCCTGTGTTCCGCGCTTGATTTTGCTAGAGCTGTCGATCATTGTTAACGGAGTAGAATAACCAATTGGGATACCTAATAAATATTAAGAGTGTTAAGCGGTGATGACAATAATATCATAAATACTCTATTTAAAATGCATACCTGCGAGAAGACATAAGCTTTCAGCTAATAATTCAAATACGTGAGCCAATGGTAAAAATCCCATTAAAACATCGTCCGGATAAATAGTGACAGCATCTCCGAAAGCTTTCATTGTGCTCAACAGATTATCATGAGAAAGAAGAACACCCTTCGGTACCCCAGTAGAACCCGACGTGTACATTATAATGGCAATATCCTTAGTCGCAGGTGGCACAGGTTCTATAAACGTAAATACAATTTAAATTAACAATTAATTGATAATAACAATTGTTATATTAATAAAATACATACGGATGGTCGAGTTGGTGCCGATTTCTAATACTTTATTGTAGGATATTAACTCGATGCCTTCTTTATATCCTTGCAAGTCTATCGGGTGAATTTGATCCTCGATGTAGATTATGGTGCGAACTTTGGGAGTTTTCGCCAAAATGGATTTGAATTTCGGCAATAAATCGTGCGTTGTAATAATTGTGCTAACTTCGGTCTCATTGACCCCGTGAGCGATAGCATCTTCGCCTAATGTCGCATAGATGGTGACAACTGAAATAACAAAAAATTAAATTAATGAAACAAAAAGTCACATAAAAATACAATCAAAATGCGTGCAACAAACCGGGAATGGATTGTTTGAAGCATCCGTGAGCTGCGATCATCCATTCTGCCCTCGTTTCGGCAAAAATCACAATATTTTCTCTCGGTTTATTTCCGAGTTCGCGCAGTCCGTTTCCAAAATAACGAGCTAGCTTTTCTACTTCCTTGACATCTTTCCAAATGTAATCACCCATGTTGTACTGAAAATATTAAAATAAATAATGAGCGTCTCCATAAATAATATTCCTTATCCTCTTGCGGTGCAATGTTCACCGGTATTGGACGTCGGTTTTTTACGGACAAGTCCATTGACATTATTTGATACAATTATTCTACAGCTATTTTGATATTATTAACTCTAGTATCAAATAAATGTTATAGAAGAGATAAAACCATTTTCCAAAAATTTTCTTTAGTGCGATTAGAAGGAAGTCACCCAAGTTATATTTTATCATATTGTTTTATTTTTTAATGAATACAAAAATACATGAACCTCAATTATCATTTTTTTTATTTTATACAAAGAATGCGAGAAAGGGAAAAAAAAGAATCCCCTAAAACATATCTATAAAATATATCTAACAAGTAATATATATCACTCGCAATAAATACATAATTTATTTATTTATTTAAGTGGCCTTCTAGCCCTGAGGCAGGTCTTTGCCAACAATACCGTAACACTTAAAGACAAGGCTAGGGCCAATTCGTATTTAATTAATCATCTGATCGGGTGCTACAGGATCTCCTGTAGCACATACGTCATTAAATTGTCTTGGATAGCGGCCTGGCTCATCATAACTCCGTTACAATCTACGAAACCATGATTGGGGCCAACTGCCATCGTCACCACGTCCAATACCGACATGCGACAACTTATTTATAAACTTTTTTTTACTTTACCATAAACATGTTTAAAACACTTGGAACACAAAGGGTTAAAATAGTTCGTTAATACACACCTTTTTAAAAACTCTTCCATTGGGCTGAACTTCATCTTCTTCGTTTAAAATTTGACGTGTTCCCAAACATTTTTGGTCACCGTGAATGTGAAGAATTGTCCTCAACATCTTGTCCATGGTGTCGACTTTCTCCCTTACGAGGATTAAATGAGCTTCGCTTGGCTCGCGGACGCTGCGAATAACTACAGATTTCTCGTCCACTTTTGTGACTTTCGCCTAAAAACAATCGCATATTTTAAGTCACAAATACACTCAGAAAAATGATGATAGATATTATAACAATAAACACCTTGATCCTCCTGGACATGGCCCTCTTTTGCCATGGTCGCTGAAGTACTAAGTGAACCGGATATGTTATTATATCACAAAAAAATACTATCACTTTTATCGCTCCGATGGCACAAGACACCCAAAAACTCTCCGCCCTGAAAAAAAATAATTACAATCACAATCTTTCGAGATAAATCAAATTGTCATAAATAAATCGATTGATAAATGAAGTATTGTAATTAATTTATGTCTAGATTTTGATTTAACCGCTGATAAATTATGAAATAATACGCGTTAATAATTCCAATGTATTTACAACATAAAAAAGATATTGCTTTTTTATAACAATGGCAATATTTTATGTAATAGCGTTGGCATTAAACTACAGCTTTACATTAATTTGCATTCGTAATTGAAATAATTTGATCCATAAATTAAAGACAATACTATATCGATTCTGTTATTGAAGGCCAGACCGAGATCAGCATTTTCAGGATCTGGTTTGTTGAGTTTCGAAACGTCTTGCAAAATGTTATCCGACTAATTAACAAGAAATAAAACGATGCATAAAAAAAAACAAGTGGGCATTGTAAAAATGTAGCCGATACAATCAATGAACGTTGATAACATTCATTTACAAAATATTACTATAAAATCACGATAGATAAAATTATGTTTTATAAACTGGGACACGTCAAGTTAAACGTTAGATATATCAAAAAATTATCTCTGTGCCGAGATGTGTGCGCTGTAAATTGTATTTGAAAAGCTGAAGTCATACGTTATAGATAATGAAGTTAAAAAAAAAACACACTCATCACACATGCTCGGTATAAGGATGATTTTAGATAGAATGGACATGTTAGGGTTCAACCGTGGAATAAAACCTCGGATCGAATATGTAGTGAAAGCATACGGGTGAAAATCAAGACGCTGAAAATAAATCCAACAAACAATACCAGATTCAGGATGAAAAAAACACGAGGGGGATGCGAATACTAATCTGATCGAATCACTCACCACGTATTGGCGATATACATGTTTTCCGAGTGTGCGGAAAATGGGAAAGCGGAGAAGATATCGCAACGAGAGTGTTGCGGTGACTGGGCCGGTATCGGCGCCGCTCGGCCTTATGTGGCGAGGGCTACCTGCGACACCTGGGACAATCGCAATCAGTGTGAGATTCGCCTTATCTTCGCGCTGCTGTTGTGCCAAATATGAAAAAAATGTGATTTTTAAATCGCACACAAAACTGGACGCCCTTGACCGGCGCGCTAATGAATTACGACAACGAGGAATATTCTCGTTCCACTTCCTCGAGAAAAAAAAATACGCCATTTTTATCACTGGCGATATCTTATTCGCCAATAAAATATGTGTTCGATTAAATATATTGCAAATCTGATATAATCCCGGCTAATCATATTACTTATATCAATAATTATTGCCATATTTCACTGTCAATACGGAATTACGATCGAAAAATCGATGCTAAAATCAGTTTAATTCCGCATTAGTCATGTGCGGGAAAAAGTGAAAAATTCAAATGAGTAAGCCGTGTAGTCCAAACCTCAAAATACGAAAGATCATAAGATACGATTACGCGTGCAAAGTGCAAACGAACTCGTACCATTTCATTTAATGTATGCGGCGTCGGATCGATTGTTTTTAACCCGCTGGCTGCCAGGAACCGATCTAATCGTCTTTTGTTGTTCACCCAGTATCGCCCGATACGACGACTCGGTGTCGTAAAATAACAAAAGTTTTCCGATACATTTTTTAAAAGGAAATGTCTCAATTTGCAATGTTTTGGATACATAATTAATTTCACATCAATTTATGCAAAAGACAGAAAGAAAAACAAAATTAAACTTTTTATTTTTTATAGTTACAGTAATACCCCTAACAGCGCGTGTTCCGATAACGCGAATTTCAAAATAAATCGCGGCAGTCCTTCTAATAACGCGAGCGCATTATATTCATGCATAGCTCGACCGTAAACTCTATGCCATTTGGCTGAGTGCGCCGCAATGTGATCTCGCTCGCATATCTATGTCCTCATGTGGCGGAGTGTTCGGCACATTTCTCGCCATTCACGTTATGTGAAAATGAATGTATGTCGGCGATCGCATGCATCGCAACCGATCTTCATTCATCTAAGATTTTTTTTTTTTTACATTGTTCTTAGTTATGGATTTTTTTGCGAAATACCCATAATACTCTAAAGTATGTATGTGCTTCATTATCCCGATAACGCGTTGTTCTAATAACGCGGTCCCAACTATCACGTTATCGGGGGTATTATTGTATATATATTTTTAAAAAAATGTTATGTATGTCAAAATTTTGGGGTCAGGAATATCACTTCACAGTCAGCCCTCCTATAACGCTTTCTTTAAATCGATGTGTTCCACAGTTTGATTTCAAGGTCTAATTACATATTTCGTAAATATATAATACATTGCCGAGCGAAATAAAGATTAATAAATACTCTTTGATTGATAAGGGGATTTTGTATAAAACAACAATTAAGAAGAACCGCTATATGAGGGATGACTGTATATTATATTTATATCTGGATAAAACATTTCGTCAGAGTTTTCAGCGGTTTGCTTGTATCGGATAGAGCGTATTCTTATCGGGATCAACACTATTTTTTACCCCAAAATATTTCTCTTCCCCCTGGCCAGCCAGTCCATAATTACTGTACCGTATTCGATAATGGGGATTCACTAATCGCATGTATAATAATAACACATTTTACTGTATTATTTTTTATCATAAAAAACGTCGTGGGAGCCAAAGGGTTAAAGCGTTCATTGATAAGTACTTTCGCATAATAAACACAACCCCGCCGCGGCGTCATCGATTAGTTTTAAAAATAACGACACCGACGTCACCGTGAAAATTCCTAGCGGACGAGTGTTGCGAAAATGCGGCGAGGAATGTCAATCCTTGAAAAGTTGCTGAAAACGAATCGCCCGCATTCCGCGCGCAGTGATTGTTGACCTACGGCCCTATCGCGCAGATAACATCGAGAGCTTCATAATCTTGAAAATATATTGTTCTCGGATTCGCTCGATAGCGATCCATTGTAAAGGCTGGTGAGAATTTATTGCCAAAATTAAACGGTCAATATTCCGAGATAACGCGGCCGCGTATTTGCACAAATAAGGTCGCGGGATTCGAGTGTCAACAGAGTGACCTATGTACCTTCTGCCTCGCCTTGGACCTCGCTCGAGCCTTTGATTCCGCAGCTTCTGGCAGAAGAGAGAACGATATGAAAACTGGTTTTAATTGGAATTAAAACTTAAAGTGATCATTATAATCCAATAAAATAAGTCGTGGTATTACAGAAGTCTCCAATCCCTTGATTATTAGTGGCGGATTTAAAGTAATGCTTTAATGCTGGAGCATCAGCCCCTGATAATTAGAACAACCCCTGAAAAACAACAATATGCGTTTCTATTCGCTCCGTACTGGATAGGAGCGAG
This sequence comes from Philopotamus ludificatus, assembly GCA_022495035.1. Lineage (NCBI taxonomy): Eukaryota > Metazoa > Arthropoda > Insecta > Trichoptera > Philopotamidae > Philopotamus > Philopotamus ludificatus. Next base: position 74,524 of record JAGXCT010036638.1, on the reverse strand, counting down.
AGAAAACATTGCGCATGTACTAGTGCGAGCGGGAAAAAATATCGTGCTGTGCAAGTGGTGAAACACTAGCGACCAACCGGGAGCGTGCCTCAGTCGCGGCGGAACATTGTTTTCGAGTAAAAATAATTCAAAATACAAGACGCAAATAAAAAAATGAACACTGAACAGCCTTGTAAAGATAATACTTCCATCAATACAAAAACCATCAATCTGGATAAAAAAAAATGTGATAAGACCGATTTATTTAAAATTTCTGATGGGTATCTTTGGCCAAGAATATAAAAAAAAAATAATGATAGATAGAGTAAACATTTTTTTAGAAGGTATACGTTTACGTAGTTACGTACAATAGATACGTTCCACGAAAAACCGTGTAAAAAATAATTGTGGTACAGTGGCGGATTTATATGGATGCTTATGATGCTGCAGCATTAGGCCCCCCATCATTGGGGCCCCGACACTATACTCATTATTTTTTTTACAGATTTAGTTTTGTTTTCTTTTTGATGAGCTTCAGTTTTAACTTAAATAATATATTAAAATAACCATAAATTTAAATAAAAATAACATAGCAATTAAAGAATATTCCAGGCTCAAACGTAGAAGACAGTTTATAGCAAAACATATTTTTTATACTTTTATAATCTATAGAAACCCCCCCCCCCCCCTCCAATTATGTGCTACTAGGAGCCTACTACTGCCTCTGAAATGTAATTAGCATTAGGCCCCAAAAAGTCACCGTCCGCCACTGTTGTGATATTTAAAATCGTGTAAAAGGTAATAATAAAAGCCCAATAAATATATTATTCAAAATAGTATTAGACCATATGTATTAAGAAAAAATAATACTATTATGTGTTGGAATAGGGGTTCCCAAACATTTTCCTACATAAACCCTCTTTAACTAAATAATTTTCTTCATAGACCTAAACCTAAATCTTCTTCATAGACCTAAATCTATGATCTAAAGTGAAGCAAATACACAAAAATCACAAAAAGTTTTTGATTAAATTATTGCTAAAATTGGAACAACCCTCGCTTAAAAATTGATTTTATCTTCCAAATCCTTCCTCAATTCAATCAATTCTTCTTGTAGCAAACAATCGATATTGGTTGTATCGCTTTCAAATGGATTTATAATCCAAGATTTCTAATCTAATCTTTATAATGGGCATTGACATCCTCTTTTAATTGTTTCAAGTGGTCAGTGTAGATTTGAATGTCAACATTGATCAGAACAGAAAACTGCTTCAAACATTAAAAAAAAAACCCATTCAAATCTATATTATACTTTCACATATTAAAACGGATATCTAATAACGACATTCCTTTTCAAATAGAAAAATGTATCATTGGCCCTTGATAGACCCCTGAAATTATATAAGCCCTTTTCAAATTTCTATCGACCCCCGAGGGGTTCACCTGGACCCCGTTGGGAAACCCAAGTGTTAGAATCTAATAAAGCTACTGTCCTGTGTTGTAGAATTTATTTTTATTAGGAAATCTGTTTCCTCCTTTCTGTTTTTTGATTCACAAGTTTTTCATAAAATTCTTGAGCCATACAAATCTGCAAGAACTTTAGAAGCTTGTTAACCGATCCGTCACGGCGGCTCGAAACCAACGGCTCTGGCTGAATCTGAATAAATTCTTCATCAATATCTTGACATTTAAAAAAAATGGATTATTCTAAGAATAAAAATAGTTATTCATGATGTATATTAGTAGAAAAATGCGAAATATCGACCAAGTTTTTTTTTCTACTAATTAATGCGACGCGCAAGTGACGTGCGCACACGACGACGGCCCCCCGCGAATGAGCCGCATGCGACGTAGAGCTCGCCTCCCACTCTGACGCGTCTGCGGTTTCACTAGCACCTGCACATGTGCGATGTTTTTTTCGCTCGCATCCGATATGGAGCGAATATAAACGCATATTGTTTTTATTTTTTTAGTTATTCGTAAAATGCTTCATAATTTGGTCGATATTTTGGATTTTTTTTACTAATCAATATGACGCGTAAGTGACGTGCGAACTCGACGACGTTGGTTTCACCCCTTGCACATGCGTGATGTTTTATCACGCTCATATTCGGTACGAAGCGATAAAAAATATCAAGCCCGTACTAATGAAACATATTGGTTTTTTTTTCTCAATAGAGATTATTTATAATATTTATTCTTTAGACTGTTTTTGGACAAATATAAAAAGTTTGTGACAGTTTTTCGAGAAAAATCACAAATTTTGGGTCCCAAATTGGGGCACGGCTAGGTTAAAGCAGTCGTTATTTGATCAATTTAATATTTTGTCATTAGCTATTGTGACATAAAATTTGAACACCCCAGAGAAATTAAAAATACCTATATAAATATTTTGAATCGTTAGAATAAACGATTCGTGTAAAAATGCGGTATTTTTCTATTTAGTGGGTCGTGTTATTTCAAAATGGTATAACAAAGTGTCGAGTGTACAGAAAAATGATGCACGCGAGAACGATAGATCGGGGTCCCACTATATTACGTGCGGCTAGATAACGAACCACATATAACTTTATTCGACCGCGAAAGTGAAACCGTGTAAAATTGGGGGAGACATTTATGCAATCGATTATACAACTGGCCCATCACGTTGCGGCGTGTGGTTGTTATTGATCCACTGTCTGAAGAAAAACCAAATTTGAATGGTGCACCACATCTTGCACGCGAACCGATCCAGTTATTTTTAAACAAAACTAATCATTGAATTATTGTGACTGACAACTGGCATCCTTGTGTCGGTGATTTGTCACCGTGATCATTATGCCGAAACTTAATCCATTGTGTTGGAGAAAAAAACCGCGACTTTTGAACGATACGATAAAAATTATTTACACAACAGATCTACAATCGAAGGTGACCAATATAAAAAACGACACAATTATCAATTTTATATTAAAAGACAACGCGCAAAAAAGCGCCGCTTACTTCTTGATCGCTGATGTGGTGTCAAATATATGTTTCAAATGTAACGCATGCGTATAAGTATGCAACTATAAAAACATTAATACTTTTTTATTGTTCTAGCCTTGTAATTCCGTAAAAAAATAGAGCAAAAGTAAATGTACTGGATTCTTTTTTCAGACCGTGTTAAATAATATAGAGTGGAAGCACAAAAACGGAGATCGGTTTATTATTTGAAATCGATTCTAGTCAAACTTGTTTTTGGGCGCTCTTTTTTCGTGCGATTTTTTTTTATGCGACCTTTGCTATAAGATATATGAAAAACCATTTTTTTCCCGTATGTTTAAATGTGTTATATTCAGTCAATTGAAATACTGAGTGAGGTCACATAAGAACATTAAATCATTGAGACAATTTATATTTGAAAATTCGAATGTAAACTATTGTATTTTTTATTCAAAAAGAGTTTTATTTTTTTTATGCCCTCCTTATACCAACGCATAATTTTTTTTTACCCATCTGTCACGGCAGCTTGAAAAAAACCGCGACGTCCGAAGGGGGTATCTTAGATACCCCAAGTATTTCATGGAATTAAAATTGATTATTCTAAGAATAAAAATAGTTATTTTTGATATGCTTCATAATTTTGTCGATATTATGGATTTTTAACTAATCAATTTGACGCGTTCCCGGGGATGTTCCGCCGCAGACTGAGCTCTCACAGCACGTGTCAATCGCACGTTTCACTCGCATTCGGTAACAGCAGTGAATATTTTTGTATTTATTTTTTTTCGCAATTGCAGACAATAAAGTACAATGATTATTTATAATATTTATTTATTAGACTTTTTTTGAACAAATGAACAAAAAAAAAATCAAAAACTAGAGGTCCCAAATAGGCCCCATCGGCAAAGCTACGTTAAATGTGTTTAAACAAATATTTTTTATGCTCAACTATGGATTACAAGTCATAAATATTCGAAAAATTCGAAAAATATTAAATATTTGTATGGAGAAAAATTAATTTTCTAACAAAGCCGCCGATTAATTTGTATCGATCATCTGACCTGGATGTACACAACACAAAGAGTCACGGCGAAGGTTATCCGACATCCTACATCGCGCAAACAAATATGTTTCATAGGTACACACGCGTTGAACTTTGATACTAAAATATTAACTCGGAATTAACTAATTCAAAACATTCAATATTTACACCGCGAACACGTCAATAAAATCATTTGGTGAACGATCGCAGCTGAACAAATTTATTAATTTGCGGAAAACCTAATCAAAAATAAACGACTGCATTCCTCGTTTCATTGTTCTGCTATTAGATAAGATCGAGACGACTTATCTCATTAACGACGATCGATGATCTGGCGATAGTTTGCGCTGCAGCCGAGTGCTAGGCAACACAAATTAATTGTTATTCGAGATTAGCGTAGATTTGCTATTACGTCCATTGGAATAATCTTGGATATCGAACAAAAAAAAATGTCAAAATAAACAATCGATATCGAACGAAACGCGTCATCGATTCTTACACGGCCGCCTTGCATAACACGCTCCACTGTTATATTATGTGGGACAATGTTATATTTATCCACAACATTATTTATTCGCAGTGCGAAGCGGAGTTTGATTTCGTGCAATTATGTAACAAAACGTGAACCGCGGAAAAGGAGCGATTAAAAAGCGATCCGGGTTCGAGTCTTTAGCGTAGCATGAAGTCGTAACGGTAGTAATTAAACGAGATGATTAGCCTAATCGTGCAACGATCGATCCCACGATTGACGTGTCCCCGAAAGAGAATTGGGAACGATCGATTGCGATGACGAGTCCAGGGTTTCGATACGCATTAATTTCGTAGGAAGCGAAAATTCGGATTTGGTTCGTAGCTACAAAATAAATACGTCTTGCGAATAACGCGGAAGTCGTTTATTAATATAGATTAAAATTTCGAGGTAAAAAATCCACCGCAAAATTTATGACCGCGTCTTTTGATAAGCTTTTTCATTAACCTTTTGCAGTCCAACGTCCACCGGTATTGAACATTGATATTTTACTGGCAGGTCGATCGTCCACTGGTAATTTTTTACTAAAATAAAAAAAGTTAATTAAAACAAATAAGTCATATATTTTTATTAACTGTGGCATCAAGGAAATGTTCTAGAACAAATAAAACTATTTACACAACATTTAACCTAGCCGTGGCGACGGGGTCTATTTGGGACCCGAAGTTATTGATTTTTCTCGGATAACTCTTTTAGTAAAATGTCCTAAACTAAATTATCATTAATCTTTATTTCCGCAATTGCGAAAAAAAATAAAAACAACAATATTGTTTTACAATGTTTTTTATCGCTCCGTGCCGGATATAAGCGAGAAAAACAAGGCGCATGTGCAAATCCGAGCGAGAAAAAATATCGTGCTGTGCCAGGGTAGAAACCGATCGGAGAACGGGCCTCTGTCGTAGCGGGACGACGCTTTGCGCGCACGTCACCTCCGCGCCGCATTACTTAGTTGAAAAATTAAAAATTAGATCGATATTTTGGATTTGTCTACTAATATATATCATAAATAACTATTTATTAAATATAAATAATCATTGATCTTATTGTCGAGCGAGAAAAAACATCGCGCATGTGCAAGCGCGAGCGAGAAAAAACAACGTGCATGTGCATGTGCAAGTGATGAGTTCGTACGTCACTTAGGCGTCACATTGATTAGTAAAAATATCCAATTTATCAACCAAATTATGAAGCATATCATGAGTAACTATTTTTATTCTTTGATAAATCCATTTTTAAAACAAATGTGAAGGTATTGTCAAAGAATTCAATCATCAATGGCATGACTTGAAATGTTTGGGGTCTAGACCCCATCGGCCGACGCCGTAGGATTCAAGCCGGCGTGGCGAATCGGTTAATATAAATCAGGAGTGAGCAACCCGCGGCCCTTCAAAGATTTTACATGTTGATTGAAAGCGTGTCGTCCATATATTTACAAATATATATAATTTCAAAGGTGACTCAGTATGGACGGCGCGGGACTGCTTCGAGTCGCAGCGAATCACAGTGCTTAGCGACGGGACCCCCCCTGCCGCCCCGCATCCATTCAATACACGACGCTAGTAGCGCTGACGATCAGACAGCGCTCTTGCTCTACACCGCAATAAATCCATACATTTTTTTTTATTATACTGCCTTTTTTTAATAAACATTTCATTGAAAATGGCTTGAACCTGCGGCAATACTTTTAATAAAAAAAAACCTTGGGCCACAAAGAGTTAAAACTATAAGACATTGTAATTCATGAAAGAAATGCTCAATGAAAGTGGCACAAAAATTTGGCTTCGTTCTGAAAAGTTTAGACGGGAATATAGATTAGTATATTAGTGGCACACCTCCGTTTCATTTGGCACAAAAACCTAATCGCAGTCGGATGTGGCCGAAAGTGAAATTTATATATATATAAATAGTTTATCTACGCCCTGTCCTAGGTCACTGCGATTCTGCTGATTAGGAAATCGCCAACTGAAACCGCCCACTGTAACGGCACAATACCACACGTCGCATTCGAGCAGCAGTCCAAGATCTATTAATCCGTGGCCGAATATTTTTAATCACACGCAGATTACACCAAAAAACAACGTCAAAGTTCACAAAGTGTGCTTATAATCTCATAATTCCCGAGCAATAAAAGGTCTTATTGTAAAAATGTTCACAACCTGTAGGTAACAAACAATACGTTATGATTGAGCTAAGTTAATACCAGGATAGGTTAGTCCTTCCGGAGAAATCTATGTATTCTGAGATTTCTTATGGCACTGGCCAGGGAAGAATTTAAGCGTAAGAGACTCATTACTCTTGCATCTTTAAAATATTTATCAAAACTTTATATATCTGTCATAATAAAATAAATAACACAAAACAAATGTATACACAAGGTTAAGAAACTGTTAAAATAATCGATATTTTCATTATGAACCGGTTTCCTTCACCGGAAATTCGTAGGGCGTGGAGGCAAATCTATTCAAAAAGGTCTGGGTGTCGTAAAAACGTATGTTTAAGTCATAAATAATTCCGAAAATCTTTTCCGCAATTATCAAGCGGAATTTGTTTCCCTAACAATAAAATTGCTTAGAACATATTCGTGTTTCCCAAAACAAGCTGTGGTTAGCATGTCCTGAAAAATAAAATCGCGTTAGAAATGGTGTCAAGTTTGGTACCCGCAAGAAATTCGATGTTTTAAAAGTTATGACGACGTTACGGAAGATGGTGACATTCCTATTTTGAATTATTGTAGATATTAAGTGATAAGAAAAACGGATAAAGCTGTTGTTTTAGTCGGAACAAAAACCGGAACGAACCGAAAAAAAATATCGGTTTTAACACATTTTGAAACACATCACATTTGAAAATCAAATCCATATGAAAAAGGAATGCAAATAATTTATATAAAAAAAAATTGTGTCCGAGACAAGTCATATTAAACTATTAAAAATATTTGGAACATATTCCAATTTTTGGAAAAGTCATTTTTAAACACAAATGATCAATCAACTGACGATACGTCCGATAAAAACGTAGACAACGCAAAGGATTTTTTAAGAAGCAAGGAATAAGCGTTAGAGAGACAAAGATTCCGTATTTCCACAGACTATCTAACTAGACAAAAAACATATTTTAGAATTTTGGTAGGAAAATAAAATTGCACATCCTTTATACAAAATGTTAATGCTACTTTATGCATTTATACAAAATTTAAATGATAGGTTTAGGCGCTCCAGTAACACAAGTTAGTGTTGAAAGGGCTTACTCTGCTATAAAGTTTATTCTACGAGACAATAAAAATAGTTTAACCTAGTCGTGCCCCATCGGTCTATTTGTGACCCCATATGTTTTTGTTTTTTCGAATAACCCTCAACACAAATCATACATGTCACAAACTTTTTTTGTCTAAAAATGTCTAAGAATAACTATTAAAAAAAAATCAATCGCCATTATTGACCGCAATCTATTCGCTCCGTGCCGGATGCGAGCGAGAAAAACATCGCGTATATGCAAATGTAAGTCAAATCGTACACGGCTCAGTTGCGGCGGGCATGTCGTGCAAAATTTGGTTGATATATTGAATTTTTCTACTAGTATATCTTGAATAACTATTTTTATTCTAAAAATAATTCATTTTTTATAAAGTCCAGATATTGATGAAGAATTCATCTATAATTTGACTTGAAATGCTTGGGGTCTATTTTCATACTAAATAGACCCCACCGGCTGACGCCGATGGTTTCAAAAAAATATAAAATACACAAGGATCCTGCACATTTCAATCGTGAATATACAAACTTGTTTTGTAATAATATATGTTATATTATTATCATAAAATATATCATCAATTAGTTTATTATGACAAAGGAAAAAATATACCGTTCTAAATTACGGTAGTAAACATTTTTTTAACCCCGGAACGAAAACCGTTTCGTTCCGGGAAAAATAACGGTTCGTTTCCGGTTAATCGAGCCGATAAAATTAAATTAGCCGGTTCAATTAAAACACATTTACACGAAAACCGTAATAAAAAAAATAAAGCCCTGGTTTCCACTTGCACTACACAAATTATCAAGGGCGACACAATCTACTCTAAACCATTTAGCTTTCATCCAGAGTCTTATTTTATGAGAAATACGATATCAATTAAAGAGAATTGCAATGCTTTTCTCGGTATGCATGTATGTACGTAATACGATTTCTGCACATCTGTTTTTTTTGCAAGTAATGCGAAACGAAATTTATCCGTAAATACACTCGTAAATGTACCACTGTGCTATTTGCACAGCGGTTAACAAAATCATTCAAAATTTTTTTAACACTTCAATGCAATTCGAACCGCAGAAGAAAATGGTAATCTCGACTTTATTTTCAATTAAATATTGAACTTGGAAATCCGCGACCGGTCCGATTGGTTTGCGATATGGAGAAAGTTGATTAGACATACTGAAGAGCCGATGACCCGAGAAGATCGGAGCTGAAAAGACATTCAAAATAATAATATTAAAAAGAAAGATTTATACTCACTGCTCATTTTCGTCGACGAACATGATTGCGGCGTATCTGAAAACAACAACAAAAAAACAATCGTAAATCGGCGAAATTAAAAAATACATGAAAAGAAAGTGAAACCTGACCAGTCCACGTAATTAAACCTAGTAGCAAATATCGCAAAAAAACGGGTTTCGATCGAAATTATTCAATCGCTCGACCAACCCGATTTTTAGTATTAGAATATTACATTCGCAAATACCCGAGACGGTCAAGACTGTCGGACGATACTAATTAAACTGCTGACCAATCGAGTACAGCCAACCGGTTTAGACCTATAAGGTCATTTCGCAAAAAACGTAATAAATAAATAGCAATAATAAAAAAAACCATGTCGTATCAGTACAATGAATGTCATGAGGATTCGCCCCATTTATTTACCAACTTTTATTGCAGTGACGTCGGTAAACACGAGTATTATTTTATATCAAGGCTTATATGGCGAGATGTGATTTTTCATGTTTGCGTGCTATATACACAGTGCAGAAGTTATGCAAATTTGTACATCATACGATTTACTTTTCAGAATGTTATCGACGTTATTTAATTGGCTCAAACATTGGCTTTATATAGGCTCTGATTACCAACTCAAATAAATGTTGTTTTCCTAATTTTGTACCATTTAACCTAGCCGTGCCGATTAGAGACCCCAAGTTTTTGTATCATCATCAATAATCAATGACCTTTATTGTCTGCAAGTGCGAAAACAAAAAAAACAACAATAATAATTCCATTTGCAACGTTTTTTTATCGCTCGGTACTGGGTGCGAGCGAGAAAAAACATCGCGCACATGTGACGAAACGCGCGGTGTAGGGAGCGTGCCTCAGTCGCGGCAAAACATCATCGGGTTCGCACGTACTTACGCGTCATATAAATTAGTAAAAATATCCAAATTATGAAGCATATCATGGAGCAACTATTTTTATTCTTAGAATATCCCATTTTTTAGCATGAAGAATTCATTAATATCTTGACTTGACTTGGGGTCTAATTTAATACATTAATTTCATACAAAATAGACCCCATCGGCCAGAACGTTGGTTTCGAGCCGCCGCGACGGATCGTTTAAATGTTAACAGTTGGAATTTGTATCACAGATTTGAAACAAATTTAGATAAAACATTATGAAACCAGACAAACAATATCCTATATTTAACTATTACAGTTGGCAAAAATATGATTTTCTGCGAATGTGAGCGTATCAGTAGGGACGAAGGTTAAAAATTTGTTTTTTTTCGTCGATCTTTATTAAACTTATCATATTCCCCTTGACTTTTGCCCCCCATGACCTAGTCTAATGAAGATGATAATATAATAGTATTAAATTACGTAAAACGCATGCAAACGCTGTTATTTGCAGACGATTGCAGAGTTGCAACGTGCCGCAATTTTATTAAAACACGTAGAACTGACCCTTGAGCAATGGTCAGGTTTCTGTGTTATGGTAGGGCAAGGCGAACGGTGACCGTGACCGCTCTGCATCTCATCAAAGGCGTTGTGAACTCGGGCGCAGCGAACCAGATCTGGCAAACCGGTCGGAAAATTACATGAAAATTCCACCGATTACAAAAACGAATTAAAAAATAGTGCACAGTGGCACCTCGATGTACAATCCTTAATCCGTACCAGATCCTTGGACTTGAATGAATGAATTAAAGATGGGATAATAAAAATTTCCCCTACTTGAACCTACAATATCGTATTTTGATGCAAATAAAATAATTTAGCATCTATTTCACGTTAATTTATCAATCACACAAGTTTAATATAATCATCAAGGCATTTAAGAATACAGAAAAACAGTAATATTTATAAATGAAGATGTTCTTGCCCTCCATCTATGACATTTGGAATTGTTGATTGACGAGTATTATTTGTGGGAGTGTTTGAAACTATATCTATGTAAATGTTGGATTAAATTATTGTTCTCTATCCAGTCTAAATCCTAATTACAGATTTTTAATACACTAGCTCTTTCTTTAATTCATATGTCACGGCGGCTCGAAAATAACAAAGTCGTCCGAAGGGGGTATCTCAGATACCCCAAGCACTTCAAGTTAAAATTTTGATTAATTGAATGTCCACAATTGCGAAAAAAATAACAACAAGAATATGCGTTTTCATTGGCCTCGGCAGGATGTTTTTTATCTCTCCGTACCGGATGCGAGCGAGACGGGAGCGTGCCTCAGTATCTGCGGGACATAGCCGAGTTAGCGCGTCACTTTGAGTAGTAAAAAAAATCACGACCAAATTTTGAAGCATACCTCGAATAACTATTTTTATTCTTAAATATCCCATTTTTTAGCATGAAAAATTCATTAATATCTTGACTTGAAATATTTTCATACTTAATAAACCCCATCGGCCGACGCCATTGGTTTCGAGCCGCCGTGACGGATCATAACGGTTAATAACTCTAATATGGCAGGCCTGGGAACGTTTGTTTTAGATAGCCAGAACCCTTGTTCAGTTAGAATTAATAATAAGTTCCATTTACAAAAGGTTCGAAAAGCTAATTCCATACCCCTGCAAACTATACGCATATTGATGACGAATTCATCAATATCTTGACTTGAAATACTGGGGGGGGGGTATATTTTTATACATTCATTACATATTAAATAGACCCCATCGGCCGACGCCGTTGATTTTGAGCCGACGAACTTAAATTTGTGCAATTCTGAAATTATAACACTCGTATGTACAAACAACAAAACATAAGCTTAAAGATAGCATCATAGATTACAGACAATGAGTTAAGCATGCACTCAGGAAAGACTATCCATAGATTTTTATGTTTATATATATTTGGAATAATTATTTTGCGATTAGAGACAATGCTATTACTACTTCTTTGAAGTGGTACTTCTCAGTAAAGTTTTTGACTCCCATCCATTTGGCAGAGAATTTCTTAATTAATGAAGAAGAGCTTCCACCATCTCCTGCTCTTCTGAGGGTAAGAAGTATCTACCCCAATATTGTGCCCTTCTTTCTTATATTTATACATCTTATACAGGACGTATACGGTATACCGAAGTACCACTGTATATTAATAAATGGCAAAAATGTAGATCAAGATCACAAGCGTTCCGAGTGATGGACAGTTTGTCTGATTCATCGCGTATACAAACAACGATATTGCTCATGAACGAATGACTCAGAAAAGAGATGAATCATAAGTTTATTCATAATATTTAGAAGATGTACAATATAGTTTTCCTTTAAATCATTAAATTTCATTTAAATAAAATCACAATGAACAAAAGGAGACATATATTTACAAAAATTGTGGTTAACTTCCAGAAATTGCAATATCAACGAGCTAATTATAATATATAATAAATAAAACTGCCAAAGAGTCGCGGATTTATTTATCCAAATCCGCGCACAACTCATAGATTATGAGATTGCATTGAATAAAGTGCCATAAAGTTCATAAATATCGGAATAATTGTGATGGATGGTGCACATAAATCAATAATCTCATATAATTTCAGATAAATAATCGTTTAATTTGTATATATTATATATATGTGCATTTCTGATATCAAGGTCGAACATTGGTAAAATTGCAGAGCAAGGTTTAAATGATTAAATAACTTTATATTAAAATTTTAACCCTTTGGATGCCACGACGTTTTTTTTATGAACTTGCCAGAATTACCGTGATTCTGACACAAAAAATAATATAGTAAAATGTTATCTATAATTTGTAAACAGTGTGCTGTGCGATGGGGAAATCGAGTAAGATACAGTAATTATAGACCGGCTAGCCAGGGAGAGGAAACATTTTTTCGTACAAATAGGGCTATATATTAATAATTCACAAAATAGGATGTTTGCTAATTGGGTTCTCACGGAATGAATAGGCCCGTCGGTCCTCTATCTGGACCAGCTGCTTAATGCTAGCTACTTCGTTTTGAACTCTTTGCCGTCGTTTTGAGTAATACTGACTAAATGTCAAAAAAGCCGATTAAATCGGCTCATGGCACCGAATGGTTAATGTGGGTTTAGATAATTTGGTAATTTGTAATTTTCCGATCGTCATGTTAACCGCATGCAGATAATGACCTCTCAGGGAATTTCGAATGACGCTGGACAACAGGATGGTGTGCTGGAGCCAAACGACACCCTCCCCTCCCCTCCCAAACGAATCGAATAAACAAAAAAATGAACCCTGAAACGGGCGTTGGCACTTCTTAACCGACACATCACGGCGGCTCGAAACCAATGTCATCGCCCGATGGAGTCTATTTAGTGTGAAAAAAGACCTCAAGCATTTGATTTTTTTAATAAAAATCCAAAATTAGAATGTTTTTTCTCGCTCGCATCAGGCACGGAGCGAATAGAAATACATAATGTAATTTTTATTTTTTTTAATCAAAAATAATCAAAAATTACTGCGGTGCGGAAAGCAACGGGAAACGTTTGCAATGGTCCTCTAAAAATGGGAATCACGTACATGGTCATTGACCTTCCTCCGACATCAGGGAAGTGAATTAATATTATAATACATATAAGTTTAATGACTAAAGAATAATATATCAAACACAAACAGATTTTTTTTCAATTGAAAAAAATCCAGTAGCTCTTATCACCGAATGTAAATATTTATCTGGCCAATTTTTGCACAGCATTTCCTTAAAACGATGACCACTAACCAGCTGGAAATATGCTATCGTCTGGAAAGTTTTGTGATGATGCACCTACAAACAATTCGTTGAATACATTTCTTGGAAATGTTATCATAGGGCTCTATCGTACTTAAGCCAGATAAATATTGTGTTGCCCTTTTTTCAATTGCTGAATGAATCGTCGGCTCTAAGAATCTTATACGCAGTTCAAATTCCGCAACCTTCAAAATTTATCTCCGTATCTAGTTTTTTAATTAAATATTAATTGTTAACATGTTGACGTATTTTATAACAAAATTCGCAAAATTAACGAAAGGATAGTAAACAAAATTGAATAATATATTTTTAACCTAGCCGTGCCGATGAGGTAGGTCTATTTGGGACCCCAAGTTTTTGATTTTTCTCGAAAAACTCTTTTAATATTAATCCTACATGTCACAAACTTTTTGTATTTGTCTAAAAGTCTACAGAATAAACATTATAAAATAATCAATAATGCAATTGCGAAAAAAAATAAAAACAACGATGTTTTAAATCGCTCCGTACCGGATGCGAGCGAGAATTGCGCATGTGCAAGTGCGAGTGAAATCACGCACGACGAGACGGTAGCGTTTTAGAAAGATGGACTTGTGCCATTGTTTGACAACACAATTGAAAAAAAATCTATCCACGTTTATGAAGGATGAAGCTCCTCGCCAAAAGTCTTGTAAAACAACCTCCTGGAAAGGTGATCAAAGTCTCCATACTTTGCATTGACCTCCAGATATAAACCTGATCGAAAAAATTTGGCATGTATTACAAATGCACAAAAAACCCCGAAAACCCAATGGTAAAAACAAGTTAATGACGTTTTTAACTGAAAAATGGAAAAAATCCTCAAGAGATGGTTTCCAAAAAAACCAAAGAAATCTAAGTACCAGAAGTTGAACATCAAGCCGATTTTGTGATGAACAATGGATAAAAATTTTGAAATGAATAAATAATAAAAATAAAAGATTGCAAAAAAATCTAAAATCGTTCTTCTTGAGTCTGGAACCATCCGCTGAAAAAAACCGAACATTCAAAAGGGAGCAGCAGAATGCCTGTCTCCATACCAGGAGATTCATAAGGAACCTTTATGGAATAGCAAAGTGAATGTTGTAGCTAACAGTGAAAGAAAAACCAAATGTTAATGTCAATCTCCTATTACTTACAACTTTAGTTTTAACTTCAACATTAACCTATTTTCATGGCCCGCATATAAATGAAACGATCAATTCAATTAAACTTAATATTAAAATGGGTTCATTGTCGTTGTCTGACGCATAATAAACGCACACGTTTTAGTGGAGCCGGCGAAAAATCCAGTGGCGAGTTATCCCCGACAATATTTTTTTTATAAAATTCCATTATTTATATTTTTACAACTATATTAAAGCCGGGGTACTTATTAAGACTACGACCAGTGGCGGATTTGACCATAGGCGCATAAGGCCATGGGCCTCATAAATTCAGGGGGCCTCAAAGTTCAATCGGGGCCCTCGGTTCTTAGGGGCCCCTGATTTTTTTTTTAAATAGTAAATATTTATAACATCGAGATCGCTAATATTGATCAACGAGAAGCTAATCAAATCAATAAACATTAAATACAACACAATAAATTTGTCTTTTTACATGAATTGAAATAAAATTAGAGTGAAAATATTTTAAAAGGAGGGGCCTCAAAATTTGATTGCGCCTGGGGCCTCTCAAGTGCTAAATCCGCAACTAACAATAGTGGGAGATAATCTCTTGAACGATTTTTACATAAATTATGTATCCAAAATATGTAAAGTTAACATATGTCGAGTGAAGGCCTCAAAATTGTGCATGGGGCCTCTCAAGTGCTAAATCCCCCAATGACTGCAACTAAAATTTTCTTTAATTTCTGCCTTTAACATCTATGGCGGCAGTTAAAATCGGTGGTATTTTAAAGGAATCGAAATCGATTGTTTTTTACGACTACGCCCTCTTCTAAAAACATCAAGAGATTAAAGCAATAACAGATACCATCAAAACGAAAGAATCAAACACAATAATATACCGATTTTTTGAGAATAGGTAGTTCTCAGTGAGGCTTCGCATAAAAATGACACGATAAATTAAACAATGGTATCAAAAATCTTAATTGCTCAATGCAAACAATACAAAAATGTAATTGTCAAGCGAGATAATTCATCTGGGTCCACGTGGAGCACGGCCCCGAACGCCTGATAACGGATTTCCTCCATCTCTGATGATGAGCCCGCTATTTGGAAACGTTCAATTGCCGTTTGGAGATTGATCGTGACGAGCAAGAGCATGACGTCACGCCATTGAGATCCGCGTTGCCGACCTTCGCGCAAAAAATTGGCCATCAGAATTGATCAGATTATTTGTTTGACAATCAGCTGACGGATACGCATGTGCTAAATAACCATTGCCGCCAATTTGTCAACAAACACAAAACGTAAACATAAACAACTCATTTTGTCCGCTCTCGACGATGCAACGAAATGGTAAACACCGGTCACCAACACTAGAAAAGCATTAGTCATATTCTATACCATTGACAATATATTATTAATCAATCCAACGCTTATTATTTAGCATTCATGATGTGTAATTGTGAAATAGTAAAGTCAGATCTAGATCTACATACACCGTGAGTCATAAACCAATGACTGACGAATCGATAAACATACGATAGTGACAAATTCGTGGTAATATTGGGTCTACCGCTAAGTTCTGTACGTTTTTAGAATAAAACAAAATAATACAATTTTCATACCTTTTATGAATTAATTGAATAATATAATATATAATCTTGCTAGCGTAATGGAAATTTGTATATCCAATTTTTAAAAAATGCCTTATCCTTAGAGACGAAAAATTGAACCAGTGTACTAGAATTTAGCTTTTTCTTCGGTTTCTACAGCTCAAACTGTATTGACCCTCGAATCTGCATCTTATTCAGGCTCAACTTTGGTTTAGAGGTGGAGGATTTTGCTCTATCATGATCTTAACAGAACCATTATATATTGTAAACATGGCGATAACATGGGGATTTTGTTCAAAAATCACAATGTTACAATAGGAATGTGATAACACGTGGTTTAGACATACCTACATACGACCATCCACTATAATACATCCCATTTAGCGAACAATTCGCGCGATTAAATTACGCGTTAAATGTTTACAGGGTTACCTGGACGCCGAGACGTCTGTTACGACCAACTACCCTGCGAGTCTTGTCACATTGACAGCAAACGAATTTATTTAAATTCATTTGTTTTTTTAATATGCTTTTTTTTCGATTCCAAAATCAAATGAAACGAAGAAACAAAAGATGAAATACATATGCAAAAAAACAATCTACCCACATAATAATGACGTGTAGGTGGATTATTTTTCGTAAGTAGCTTTCGCCGATAAAATATCAATAAAATCTAAGATTATAGTAATCCCCGTTCTAATATATTAATTAAACATTATTTTTAGAGTGCAGGCGAGACGGGGCCATGTGCCACTCCTCAAAGCCGGCTCACTGCACTCTGGCGCATTTTTTTTCTTATTTTCCTTTGGAATACCGTTACTATTATAAATAGGAATGCAACCGAGACATTCCCGCGTGCAAAATTTGTGCACGTCCCTCAAATTATGCAACAATAAGAAAACCTTAAAGTTTCAAAAATTCGGTACATATTTAAATTTGTATTCGACAATTTGAAGGGGGGCAGTTGTAGATTAAAAACAATGTAATCACCCGTGTATAAATAAGATAGGCGCGCGATAAGCTGCAGACGCACTCCCGCGGCAGAGCAGGGCCGAACTGGCGGTGGCGGTTTAGGTTATGAGGGGCGGGGGCCGGCCGCGCTCCGCCAATCGCGGCCGAGTGGCGTGATCGTGACGTCAGCGCTGATCGATAGAAGCGTGCTTTGGCCGAGACCTCACTCTCGCCGGCCATTACCGCGCATTCTAGTGCCCCTAAGAATATATGGGCCAATTCGAAATTATTAATATATTACCGAAGGTTATGTATTATTAAACTCAATTACAATATATTTATTAATTGCAAATACGGCAATATAAAATTTTTCCAAGCGCGAAGATATTTTAACTCTTTTGAAGACGCACATATTATCGATATCTGTTTAGATTTGCGTCTGTCTATAAATCGAATAAATCTCTTCAATATACCTAGAATCTATTTATACAAATTTTTATTAGATAACATTATTGATAATCCTAAACAATTGTATTGTTGATTATATCAAAATTTTAGATAATGATATAGATATCAGAGCAATTATTTATCGATTAGATATTTTCTTTACCGTGAAACTAAAAAATGTATACTAAATTTAATATTCATTTAACCGATCTGACACGACGGCTCGAAACCAATGGCCGATGGGGGCTATTTTGTATAAAATGAATGTCAAGAATTGATAAATACTTCGACAGTTCCTTGATATTTGTTTTAAAATGGTTTTTTCTGAGAATAAAAATATTTGTTGATGATATGCTTCATAATTTGGTCGGTATTTTGGATTTTTTTATTAATCAATATGACACGTAAGCTACATGCGAACTCGACGATGCTCCGCCATGACTGAGGCACGCTTCCGGCTCGTCGCATGTGGTTTCTCCCCTCGCACAGCACGATATTTTTTCTCGCTCGCACTTGCACATACGCGGTGTTTTTTCTCGCTCATATCCGGTACGGAGTGGCGGAGTAAAAATATGGCACCCGTTCTAATGGAAAACAATATTTTTGTTTTTATTTTTTTTCGCAATTGCGTACAATAAAGGTCAATGATTATTTAAATATAAATAAAATTCTTTAGACTTTTTTAGACAGATACCAAAAGTTTGGGACATATTGGATTTATATTAACCGATCCGTTAGGGAATGTATGAAAATATACCCCAAACATTTCAAATCAAGAATTGATAAATTCTTTGACAATACCTTGACTTTTAAAAAACAAAAACTTGAGATCCCAAATAGACCACATCGGCACAGCTAGGTTAAAAAAAAGCTGTTTATAATTAATCATAAATAATACGTAATTGGAAATATTTATTTAATCCGATTGATAAAATTTAACATTAATCTAGATTATTAAAAATAAAAATATTTTAAAATAGGAAATTGCAATCACTCGTTGCAGTTATTTTGATAACGCTCTTCTATTGTAAAAACAATTTCAATTGAATTGTTTAATTATCGAACATCGTATTATTATATACGTACAAACAATTATTAATTAAATATCGGCAAATTTATATATTAATGTAATTGTTCTTATTTTATTTCTTACGTATTTAATTATTATTTAATAATCTCATCCTATAAATAACAATAATATGTTACACGCGGAACGAAACTATTCAATACAAAATTATCACCTTATTAAATCTATTAAAAACTCACGAGATTAATAGATTATCTCTTAAGTATGTATAATAATAATGTCCATCATACTTTAGATAAATAAAAGACACATTTTATTATATTTGGCAAATACATTTTTTTAATGGAAAATTGTAAGACAATTTCATAATAATTAACAATACAATGCAAGATGGAGAAGATCAACGGCTGAAAATTGATTATAATAATAATTGTTTTTCACAACAAATTTAAAGCTATATCACTTTTAAATTCCATTATATCATATTATTATAATCCACACAATTATTGTCATCTTATATCATATTGCTACACACAATATTCGTGTTAAATCACATATTTTTTTTATCACATTTTTTTTCTTTATTAGACAAAAATATTTAGTTTATTATATTATGTACATTTAAATCTTTAAATTAATTATCTTTATCACAATTATGCCAATTTATTTTATAGATAATAGTAATTAATCAACTTTATTTCTCGTATTGTATATAATAAGATTATCCAAAATAGCCCCATTTTATCACATCGTGGAAAAATCACTGATGAAACATTAATTCAAGCTCTCCATGGATCAGTTTCTTTGTACATTCTATCCACATTATCCTTTAAAATTTTCTCTTGCTCTGTAACAAAATGTTAATAAATCAATAGAATATTAATTTAATGCATTACAATTTACCTTTGCTTAAATTAGCGATTACGCATTGCTTTCTTAAGAACTCTGAGCATAATTCTCGGCTTAAACCAAAAGCGTGCATATTATAAGTAAATGTCCTGAAAATTAAAATAAATTAATATGTAGTACAAAACGTTGATCCATCCTTTTTTTCGAGGAACCTTAAAAAAAAGATAGATGTAGAAATCGTCTATTTATTCTTCTGGTCCTAAATCATTTTTGACTGAATGTGTTAATTAGATGATAATTATCGTCTGTAATAAAATATCCAATATTCTCCGGTAAAGGAAAAGAACACCAATCTGTTTGATAATGTTTTGATTCTTGTTCAATTGTCTTAATAAATAAAAATATGTAGTGATTAAATTTGTTAATTGCTCTAGTAATAAAACTCATAAAACAATAAAATTCTTGATCGATCATTTCTTAATGAATCAAAATAAAAATGGTAGTGCGAGGTAACCACCATGCGATCATTTGTTCATACAAATTCATCGTATTTTGGTTACAACAATGCAACTCCAGACTAATAATCCGGAATGGAACAACAGACAGAGATGTTCGCTGCACAAGAGCGTACTATTCATATGGCCAGATTGTGTGGCGCACACAGGCGCCAGAAGCTTATGTGCGCCGAAAGGGGCCAAGAGGGCAAAAATTTAAAATATTCAATATTAATTTATTAAACATTCACAAAATCGAAAAAAAAATAATTAAAATGTCCTAATTCTTATTCATAAAATGTTTTTTTTATTGTAGAGGGAGGGGGATATAGAGGTCCCAATTAGTTCTACACACAGGCGCCGGTCACTGTTGGAGTACCACTGTCGCCGCAGCATGGCCACAAAAGCATGAGGTCCTGGTTTACCACGGCCACAAAATGTTAATCCCCCGGGTTAACGAAAGATGATACGTTCGCCGCTCCGGTCCTTTCAGACCCGGGAAGAAACACTTCTTAGTGTCTCTGTCTTCAGTAATTGGTGTAGAGATACAACTATCCCGGACTAAGTTGACCCGGCTCCGTAGCCATCCAAAGGCAAATGCCGGAATAATACCTTGAGCCGCTTCCCATCACATTAACACTACCTACAAGCTTGCCCTGTCCTTCAGATCCCAGGCCGTACTGGCAACGAGGAAACTCGTTCTGATAGAAGCAATGCTATACCCAGCAGCTGTTGTAGACTAACCCTAAGGCGTTCGATGTTGATCTGCCGATCCAAAGAGGATCAATGTTCTTTTTAATAATCCTGGTGTGTTCCGAATGGACGGAGGCAACTCCAAAAACGACGAGCACGTATAGGATGGCATAATAAAAGACAAACGAAATCATCGTCATCATCATAGCCTTATATGTTGTGAAATAATGAACATATTCAATTTTATTACCCGAGTTGGCCGAACGTAATATTTTCTTGATACTGCTTGTCGTCAAAAAAAGCTTCTAAATTATTAAATTGGACATCGTCTTTAGTAGCGATTGGTTTATGAATCCGTTCGCATTGTAGTGCATCGAAAAATGCGGCATTCCAAAATCTTATGGAATGCCAAATCGGCTGATCTCTCAAATATGTATATAAATATTCTTTATATGGCTCACAACCAGGCACTTCAACTGAAATTTGAATTCACGATATATAAAAAAAAATATATTTAAAATATTTATATTTTAAATATACATCGGGATAGCTTACTTTCTAGATAAAAGGTAAAACACATATTCATAAGCGATTTAGCAGGCGAAAAATCATCAGCTTCGGCACATTCAAATAGAATTGTAGCAAAATATTGTATCAATGAATAAAATGTGGTTTCATTTACCCTTTTTGACCTTCCTCTTTGAGCGTTTACGAAACGAGAAAACCACAACCTTCCTGTTTCATTCTAAATCACAATTAATGATAATAATAATGGCGTTATCAAGTATAATAATAACATGGATTGAATCATGGTTTTATTACCTGGCACATTTGTCCGAATTTAGCTTTCTGTTCCAATTGAATACTCGCACTGTCTTTGAATAATTGTGCGACAAAATTTCTCATAAACTCAACGCTAGCCTCGTCCGATTGACTGTCTAAACTGAGACTGGATGCCCAAGATTGGACCGAACCTTCAGATCCTATAACGATATTATATTTAAAATCCAAAAACACAAGCAATGATCAATAAAATTATCAATAAAGTTACCGGATCGAACCCAATACTTCTTTCCGTCTTTATCGGACGAATCTAAACTGGTGCTCGGTCCATAACCATCTAATTCACTTGCAGATCCACTGCTTGGCACTTCTGAATTATCAAAACTATTAAAAAAAAATCATTGATACATTAAAATATACGTGTTTATTATTTACCTTGTTTAACTTTTAGTTTGTCGTATGGATCTGGCCCGGTTGCGACTAAACAACAATCAATGTTACTATCGATCGATTGAGAGAGATGTACCGAGGATAGATCTCGATCAATGTCGGTAATCTCTCCAGTCTTAGAACTGCTTCTATCGATATCGTCGTCTTGAATGATCACGGCTACCGACGTAGAAATAGAATCTTCACTTTTGTCGCTTATTATTCCTTCTCCAATATTGCTGCAAAATATTAAACAATGAATATTTTTTATTATACATTTTATTTATATGATTTGATATGTACGTAGATTCATCGAGCGTCGTTTGATGTTTAAATTTATGTTTGGCCAACGCTTCTCTGTCTTCGAATGTAAGCCCCAAGGTAGGTAGAGCGTTTAACTTTCGCAGCGGATACTTTGTCATTGAATTTGCATTGTTGGGATCTTTTGATGACGCTTTACTATTGATGTCGCTCAAATGCTCCTCCGTTGAATACGACGACGATTCACTCATACTCAACGCCGATTCCAACTAGCGATAGAATATTATGAATAGTAATTATCAGCTACATAAATACATTGCTCTACTTACTCGGTTTGATATATCGTTGATTATATCGGAGCTGTTTCCTAGAAACGACAACATGCGAGATTTAAGTATACCCTGCGTTCGATCCATTATTCGTTTTATGTGTTCGCCATTCGACTCCTCCTTGGAGCTTGTCATTAAATCGACCATGATTCATGAGAATTTATCTAGTAATAAAATAAAATTAATTTAATTTTATTAATATATAAATTTAAAATAAAATTAATTTAATTTTTTTTTAAATAGATGTTTATTTTGTCTTGTGTTATTTTTTTTAAAAACTGATTATAATGATACATATATTTATTAATAAAAAACGAACAGTACGAGTTATATAATATTTTATATATTGTTAAGCCGAATTTAGAAATGCGCAGTGCATGCGGAAATGCATCGCAAAATAATTTCATAGCTTTCCCACTGACACATTTACTGGTCCATTGGATTTCCTGGTTCTGAAATAATATCAGTACTGACATCATGAAACGCCTATTTTCGTATACACAATATATAATATTGACTGTCAGTATCAGCTGATTGGTAAAAAAAATATTTATTTGATTTAAAACAATATAATTCGTTATTTTTAGCACGGAATTGAAATAGTTAAATATGAATACATACATAATAATAATAAAAAATGGCAACAAGGACGACGGAAACACCGACTATCGGAAGGCTTGATAAAGACTGCATTGCCCACGAAGCAGAACTAGAGCGAGCTGGCGGACCCGTATATATTGGGTTACATATCATTTTTATTTTTTAATAAAAATATGTTTTATTAAAGATTGATTCAACTAATAATTATAATTCTAATTCAATTTGTTTCGTAAGAGATGTTTCAACAAATTAATATTTAAATAATAATTACAGTAGAACCTTAGATGATCAAAAACGATGATTGCGACAAATGCGAGAAAACTCTATCCAAACTGAGAATTCATAAAATACAACTAGTTAATAAAATAAAACTATTAATTGTTACTAAATTATGAAAGTATTATTAATAATAAACAAAAATTGTGAAAGAGCATATAGTTTTTAATATTTATTATTATAACACTTTAAACAATACAAGAAAAATAGTATTTTTGATTATAATGGAATGTTTTTTCTCGCTCGCATCCGGACCATGTCCATGTGCGAGTAAAACCGTACTAGTAACACGTGCGGCGAGAACTCTGAGACGGCGGCAGTAAAAAAATCCAAAATATCGACCAAATTATGAAGCATATCTCATGTATAACCATTTTTTTCTTAGAATAATCCATCAAAATCTTGACTTGAAATGATTTGGGTCTATTTTCCATAGTAAATAGACCCCATGGCACAGTTCAAATCGTAATAAATCGCTGGCCGCTTTTATTTAAGATAAAAAATCATTTTACAACGGCAACTTATTAAGCATTTTACTGAAATTTAGTTCGAAACATATTTCATTTCGGGGTCCAATAATAAAATTTGAGAAGCCAATTTATAATAATGAATATTCTTAATGACACTCGCAAGCTATTGTTAGGCGACCACTGATTTAGAACACCATATGCTTTGTTAACTAGATCAAATCGATCTTCATCCGTCCATTAAATAGCACGGAAATTATCATTTCCTTTTATTTCGGAAATTTATAGGATGTTGACATCTTTGTTGGAGTTGGAACACACCTAGAACTAGAGTTGGCCAACTAGCCTTATCAAAGAATGAGATCATTCTTTGGGTCACCAAAGACGTGCATCTTAACGAGAGAACTACAAACAGCCCTCGCATTCTGGCATTGCTTCTACCCGAACGAGTTTCTTTTTTCCCAATAACTATCCCAGCATTTGCTTTTATGTGATGAAAAAGTGCTAATCTTACATGGGATAATTACACCACATAGCTAAAGATAATGATATATGTTCAAATTACATTAGACTGTTTACTTTAAACCAGGGATTCCTGGGGAAATCTCTCCTGGGGGGAAATTTCGAACTTCCAGGGGGTGATTCTCTGAATTGCTGAAACATTGATTAAACCCTGTGAATATTGTGTTTGGAAGTGGATTTGAGAAGAAACTTGCAGCAGATTCGCTCACGAACAATACTTGATGAATCGACAGATGTAGCCTCGTGTTATTTTAACAAATTATGGATTTTGTGCAAGGCCTTGAGAGCTTTTATGAGCAAAATTAAAAGAGGAGGGTAAGGTTAAATAATGTTGCTATGTCTGAAACATTAACATCAACTCTTGTTGCTAGTGGCAAAGAACAAATTTTGAGAAATTAAATTCTGCAACATTTTTAACCATTAAAAAAATAATTCGGCCACTATTTTCCCGAGCTCAGCGATGAAAAGGTAAATCTAGTATTTATATTTTCTGAAGAAAAAGGTATTTGGCGTCGTCAATAAAAAAAATAATTTACAATGTGCTTTGAATGACCGATCGAGTGCTATTTCTGTTTACACATGGTCAAAAATTTTGCGAGACGATTGAGCACTGCCCATTTTTCTCTTCGTCTCATAATTTGGTCTGAGATTCACAAGAATTTATACATATTGAAAAGTATTTCTGTTTAATAATATCTATGCTTAATACATAAATTCGAATCAGTGGGATTATGGCAGACTGATTGAGAAACGTTCGTTTATAAATAATTATGACAAAACAATTAATTTATTTGATAAATGTGCGGAAATTATCATATTCAAACCACACACTCAGATATCCGATGTCTGGTTTATTTTAATGGTATTTTTTTTTTAATAATGCATGTGCCATACAATTATAATTATAAAAGATAAAGTATGTAAATACAGAAATAATATGTAAATTATTTGGTAAATATTCTACAACTCGTTAACTGTAGTTAACGTGTTCAATTACACTGCATCGATAATGATATCGATTATATTATCTATGCATGACAGAATACAGGTTTGTTTGAAGTGTTTGTATTGTATTGACGCGGGCTTATTTACAATGGCCCTGTATTAAATTGTTATCATGCAATATGTAATCCTTAAAAATACCTGCGGAAAATGGATTAAAATATACAAATACCACATATATTTGAAGCTGATTAATTTTATAATAAAACATACCATTCACTGATAACGCATATCTTTCTATGCATATATTATCTTTAAAAATATTTCACCCATACTTATTTACACCAAAATATACTTAATATTAACGGAAATCAAATATTGAGGTTTTTAAATAGGTCATATAAAAAATCGTACGTGCCAATATGCAAATTTTGCAATTAGTACGTATAGAGCACTAAGCAAAAAATCAACTCATTACTATAGTTAAAATTCATTAAAAAATATTATGTATCACACAATGAGGAAATAAGGACAAAACTGTTAAAAGAGCTAAATACAATACCAAAGTTGGGTTCTAAAAGTGCTTCAACGTGTTGAAAAAATATTGAATTGGATAAAATATAGATAAAATAGTGCATTTAATAAATTATACATTTCACATTCATTAATATTTAATTATATGTAATCCTTGCCGTGATAATAATAAAATAAAAAAATAATTATTACCCCTCGATATGGAACACAAGTATTGCAGGTCCCCTCTGCGACATATAAGGGATGTGTTGTGCCGCATTTAGCGTGACCCACCCTAACCATCCCACACATGGAATATAATATAACAGCATTTTGTTCAGGGTTCAAAGTCGTGGGGGTTTCGATCTTGCATCGAAATTGCATCCAATCGACGCAATTATATCCCTCAATAAAAAAATATAAAAATAACTAAACATGGGAATAAATGGGGATATTATACAAGGATGTCAAATTAAATGTTTATTATCAAGGTCGTCAGTAAAATATTCATATTTATACATAAATTTACACGATCATATTGTCTTGTTCATCAATATGGCAAGTCTTATGTAATAAAATGGTTTTATACAATATATTATAAGTGCATAAATCTCCATAGTCATTTTTTTGTATTGATTCATACTTCTAAATTCAGTATATTAATTAAAAACCAATATTTTTCCATAAAAAAACTACCTTATAAATTATTAAATACCTGCTAAAAAAATTACATAACATTATCCCTAGATTTTGGCATGTCGTATTTGCATGTGGTGCAAAATATGAATATTTCTCATATTGTATTTTTTTGTTTTTAATTTTTTTTATTGTTAAAAGTATGGCTAAACGCATTTGCGTTAAGACCAACAAATGTAAACATTGAACAGCTGGAACTGTTGTCATTACTGTCAACGATTAACTGTCAAAGTAGTGATATGGCCGCGGTAGAACCTGGAAAGAAGTTGGTGGTGGTGACCGGCTTTGGACCCTTCGGTCAGCACAAGGTCAATGCCAGCTGGCAGGCCGTACGCCTTCTGGCCGAGTCCGAGGCTCAGCATCTTCCCGTTAACCTCCAATTGAGCATCCGAGAGCTCCCCGTCGTCTATCAGGAGGTTGATCTCATGGTGCCAACTATATGGAAAGATAAACCAATGGTACATCTCGAATCTGTTCTAGCTATGCACAAACAATACCGACGCAGATAACAGTGACCTACTTCACTGATAAATTTATTAATATTATATAACATACATTTTAAGTCTTATAAATAACTAATCACAAAAATGCTTATACTCTCTCGATATGTATTTAATGTCAAAATTGAATTAAATATTTAGATGACTCCATGTTTGTTTAAGCTTGTAATTCATGTTGGCGTATCTGCTATCGCTGAAAAAATAACGTTGGAAACGACGGCAAATGCAGAAAATTATATCCGCTATGACTGTAATGGAAAGCTACCCGACGACGGTAAAAATTGTTGTTCTGCAAAACAATGTTCAAAAATATCGTGCGGATTGGACGTTGATAAAATCTGTAAAGA
Source organism: Philopotamus ludificatus (assembly GCA_022495035.1). Classification (NCBI taxonomy): domain Eukaryota; kingdom Metazoa; phylum Arthropoda; class Insecta; order Trichoptera; family Philopotamidae; genus Philopotamus; species Philopotamus ludificatus. The sequence continues at coordinate 46,940 of JAGXCT010036638.1, read as the reverse complement.
ATTCAATACCAAATTTGACGATATAAGTGCATGCGTATCAACTAATGCCGGACGGTAAAATTAAATCATTAATCATATTTAATAAGATTAACTTAATATGAGTAACATATTTTACGTTACAGATACCTTTGTGAGTACACGTATTACTCATCTCTGAGTTTTGATTCAACGAGAACGCTCTTTGTTCATGTACCTGATATCGATAAGCCGTACTCGGTGTCACAGATTTCTAAAGGTTTATTCGCCATCATAAATTTGTGCGTCTCACAATTGGAAAACTGTTCCACGTAAAATATATAAATAATACTATAATATTAAAAATGTTTTTGTATAAATTTAAATTATGTGCATCAGAGCTGCATTGAACAAGTATATAACTATAATAAAATATAAATAAATTTATTTTAATAATAATTTTCTACGTGCATTCATTTAATTTCCAAATGTGATTGTTGTGTTTTTGTCGTAATATGCAAT